>OLKM01000468.1:30000-47500 GCA_900291075.1 Melanogrammus aeglefinus | reverse complement strand
TTAAAAATATACGTTTGGCTTCATTATGCTAATCTGTCTTCATGAATGCGTGTTTCATGAAAGTGGGAGCGTACCGCCCCCGGCTCCGCTCACAAATCCAACTGAGCGCTTTGCCTTGTGTTGTGTGTGCGCTGCAGGCCATCTCCATCGTGGGGGACGAGGTGTTCAGCTTCACCATGAGCCTGACCCCCAGTGCCACCGAGGGCCCCGGCTACACGGACACCTCCAAGGTGGACGGCAGGGTCAAGCTCAACGTGGGCTGCATTCAGGTGGTCTACCTGCACAAGTTGGTCATGTCCCTCCTGGTGAGTCTGTGTGTCCAACCTCGAGTGGTTGGCAACATGTCTTGTATTGTTGGTCCTCTGCCTAACTCATAAGTAGCGTTAGATTAAAGCGTCTTCTTTGGGGCACCCCGGTTACTCACCCGGTAGGGTGCGTACCATTTAGGCTCGGTCCTCCCCTCTATCTCCCATACCTTCCTCTATATCTAACTCTATAATTTAGCATTAAAAATAATGCAAAAAATAATCTTTAGATCTGTTAAAACAGGCATTGTGGGTCATTCTTTGCGTTTTGGCGGGAGAATTTCACACATTAGTTTCCAAAACCTTTTACAAACATAATTCCTCACTTTATCCTCTCTCCAGAACTTCACCAACCACTTCCATGCGGCCAAGGAGGCCCTGAGCGCCGCCACGGCCCAGGCGGCGGAGATGGCCGCCTCCAGCGTCCGCGACTTCGCCCAGAAGAGCTTCCGTCTCTCCATGGACATCAGGCTGCAGGCGCCCCTCATCATCATCCCCCAGTCCTCCGTGTCCCACAATGCACTGGAGGTGGACCTGGGTCTGATCACGGTGGGGAACAGCTTCTCTGCCCTGCCGGTGGAGGGCTGCCCGCTGCCCGCCGTCATCGACAACATGGACGTCCAGCTCACTGAGCTCAAACTCTCCAGGTTTGGGTCCGGGTGTTCTTTAAACTCTTAAAAGTGACATATTATACCACCAGGTGTGAGGGTGATTCGCCGTTAAAAGCCCTTTTGAAAATCTGCCTCTTCTGACACCACAAGTGGGCGTGTCCACATAGATGTGTGCTGGATAGATCAGTCTACCAGCCTACCCCGTGGACTGTAGCAAATGTTGCTCATCTATCCATCATGCATCTAGGTGGACACGCCCACTTGTGATGTCAGAAGAGGCAGATTTTCAAAACGGCTTGTAACGGCTGGTGGTATAAAATGTCACCTTTTAAAGCTCATGACAAATGTGTATTTATGGACTTGTTCTGTGGTTGTTCCGCCAGGATCTGCATTGACCCGGCCTCACAGCGACTCAGCACAAAGCTCCTGGAGCCGGTGAACCTGGTCCTCAGCATCAAGAGGAACCTGGCCGCCTCCTGGTATAACAAGATGGCCGCTGTTGAGATCGACGGAGACCTCAAGCCCATGAGGGTACAACGCTAGTGCTGTTATTGAGTTGACATTTTATGAGTTGAGTTAGTGCATACTCATGTTCTGTATTTGAAGGATCTTCAATCATTTTCAAAAGGCATGGTTTGTACGAGAACATATTGATATCATTGTTGTTATAAAATACTGTTATTATACCCCACAACACTGAAAATGAAGTCAGTTTAATTAAACAAAATTACTTTTTCAATATTGATAAATAGAAAATGTGTAATCCCACCTAAAAGCAAAACCCCTGTTAAAATGTGAATAACAGCTCCCCAGTTACCTCCCCATTTTCTTTCCCCCCACAATAATTATTATTTTGAGTGTAGTACTGTTGTAGAAGAAATCACTGACAAAAAAAAACACCACAAAAACCTCTCTCTCCGTGTCCTAGGTGACGCTGAGTCAGGAGGACCTCAGAGTGCTGCTCCGCATCCTGACTGAGAACCTGGGAGAGGCCAGCGGGCCTGCAGCCGCTCGCACCCAGACCAGAACCCGGTCTGCAGCTCAGAACCAGCAGCTCCCCGGCAACAGGTAGGACCCCCCCAAGGAGGGCATCCCCCCCCCCAGGAGTGCGGCAGTAGCTCAGGAGGTAGAGGGGGTTGGCTGGTAACCTAAGGTTGCTAGTTTGTTCCCTGGCTCCTGTTGAGTGTCCCTGAGCTGGGCACCTAACCCTAGCTGCTCCAGACGTGCTGGCTGTCGCCCTGCAGGGTTGACTCCGCCGTCGGTGTGTGAATGTGGGCATGACTGGGGGATTGTGAGCCCACATTGTAAAGCGCTTTGGGCGGCTGATGTCAGAAGAGGCTAATCACACGCCCGCCTGGTGGTATGATATGTCACCATTAAAGGTCTTAGAAGCGAGCCGGTATCTCAGCTTGGCGTTTCTCTTCAGACGGGGGGGTGCAGCCCAGACCGACCCGAGGGCAGGCGGAGGAGGAGCCTGTAGAAACGGTCATTCAACTTCAACTTTGAGTCCCTGTGTCTGGTGCTGTACAGCAACGACCCCAAACAGGTAACCTCTTGTTCAAAGGAGGGACGCAACTAATTGATGTTGACACATTTGTATTTGCATTCAGGTATTTCACCATAGAAAGTTGGAATTCAATTACGTTATCATTCAATTAGAATTCGGTTTTTTTTGCTCTTTACATTGTCTTTCTTCTCTTGATCAGAAAACACAAATATACATACAATCGGTAGTAAGTCTATATAAATGAATGGCGTCATGTGTCATGGTTCCCACAACTGTAGTTGCGGATATTTACTGATTCAACATCTCCCTCTAGAGGCTGTAATGAGTTGTTGAAGCATTGAGTTTGTGAGAACACATTGTCCTTTAAGGATTCAATGAACATTTTAACTACTAGCAATTGAATGGTCAGAAATACTGCATTATTGTCCAGCCATGGCCGGAATAAGCTTTTGGTCTTTTTGCCATTAGAACAGAGCTAGCTACATCCAATGGTTTTATTTGATCACATACTATCACACTTTCCTTCAGGCTTTCGTGCTCCCCTAATACGATAACCCCATTAACAGACAAAACTCCCTCCAATCAATAACTCCCGGTCCCCCCCCCCACCCCCTCCCTCTCATCCCAGATGCTGGTCCCTGACCAGCGCCAGGACAGCCTCCAGCTGGGGCAATTTGCCCTCCACCAGCTCAGGGCCTCTGGGAAGCTGCTGGCCGACGACAGCCTGGGGTCAGCACCATCCTCATGGCCTGCACCCTGGACGACCTGCGGAGCGGCATGCAGAGGGTCACCTCCCAGTAAGCCTGCCTCCCCACACCCACAACAAACATATCAGGGTTTCCCACAGCACTATACAGCTTAGGGGGCCGCCTAAGCCACACACGCCTGCCGCCTTAACAATGGTGTCCAAAAAAAAGACAAATTAAAATCTAAACTTCATTCACTCTCTGAATAAACCCACTGCAGGGCAACCCCCAACCAACTTTACTAAATCATTTTCTGCGGGGAAACCCCAGAAACCCCCTATTTAACAATATACAGGTGATCTGTCTAAATCTTTGTCTGGATAAACAAGCCTGGGCTGTGCACCCTGCGGCCACACACCCCAGCGCCAGGGTCGCCCTTTGAAGGCCAATGAAACGACTTGTGTTCAGCGCAGTCGACCGCCCCTCCTCTCCGCAGAATCATTACCCTCCCAACCTCATTTACTCACAGGATGCTGGGCCGACGGGCGGGGGAGAGCCCGAACGCCATGATCGACGTCACCTACCGCCAGAACCCCGCCGAGAGGGAGGTGGTGGCGGTGCTGCAGAGGCTCTACCTGTGCGCCAGCGTGGAGTTCCTGATGGCCGTGGCGGACTTCTTCGTCAAGGCCCTGCCCCAGGGCCCCGCCCAGCTCCCGGTCGCCGCCCACGGCGACAAGCTGCCCTTCAAACAGCTGTCGGAGCAGAGGGTCACGGCCCACACCAAGAATGGTAATGTAACGCTGATGGTGGTCGGACAACCTGATGTCCCTCTGTCCTTCCCTCCGTCCATCGATCTAGCCCTCCATCCATCTGTTTCTAACCATCCATCTCTACCATTAACCATCCAACTCTACCATTCATCTAATGGGAGGGAGGGATGAATGATTATGTAACTTTGTTATATATAAGGTGACAGTAGGTAACGCCAAAATAATGACATCATCTACGACTGCATCGAGTGGCCAAGTGTCAAGTGATGAGGGTCCTTGATAGATTTACACATTTATAAATATGGTATTTAGTCTTTAAAACGATAGGTCCTAGTTTACAAGTGAAGGTCCTTTGATTAGCAGCATTTAGATCTGTTTTTAAATCGACCATCCATAATGGATGGTTGATTTAGAAACAGATGGATGGAGGGCTAGATGGATGGATGGAGGGTAGATAGAGGGGAAAAAGCCAGAGTTATGGATGACAGAAAGAGGGACAATGTTCTTATTTAGAAGTCAACTGATGGATGTCAGAGAGGGTTGTCAGTTTACCTCGCACTATCATTTCACCCAGACCGCGAAGCACTAAACCTCCTCCATGTTGTTTCCCTGTGCTTGCGTAAACATCCTCAATAACCCCCTCCGTCCCGTCCCCCCCTGCAGTTGCGGTGCCCAGGACGCGGCTGCAGGTGGTAGTAGTGGACCCCGAGGTGGTGTTTGTGGCCAACCTTATGAGGGCGGACGCCCCGGCCATGGTGGCGTCCTTCCAGTGCGACGTCCGCCTGAGCCTGGAGCCGGACGGAGCCCAGAACATGACGGCTAACCTCAGGGAGCTCAAGGTGCAGGCCTGTCCCTTCATCCGCAGCAAGGAGGACAAGGCTGTCACCACGGTGAGGGAGAGAGAGAGAGTTGGTAGTCCACTTTTTCTGTAATTAATAAATTAACAAATCAGATTGCTCAAAAAAGTATCATTTGGTTTTTTTGGTTTACAATGTTTACCGGACAGGAAACGTCTATAATACAGTTTGTATTTAGAAGAGTCCAACAGTTTTTTGAAAAGACATAAGAAATTGTAAATCTTGTACAATCCTTGAAAACTAAACAAAAACTAAGCATGAGTCTCCTTTTCATACTGCTGGTGTCTCTGCCTCTAATCAGTCTGTAAGATGTGTATTTTTTTTAAAATTGATATCTCGAGTGATATTGAAACAAAATACATTATAAAGAGATCATGTGTGTTAATAAGATGTATTTACATTGTGTCCAATAGGTTCTGAAGCCGTGCTCCGTTGTCATGGAAACCAGCACTCTCCCCAACCGCCCGCTGAATGGCTCTTTGGTCGTCGAGGAAGTCATCGTCAAAGTAAGCGTTTTGGGCATATCTTGATGTGTTCAATGTTCTAAAACGCTGAGTCTTGCACGCTGTGATAGTCATGTTTTTTTGAGACGACAATGATGATTCACAGTTTGTTTATAACGTCTGGTAGGCATGGAAAAGCAACTTTATTTATTTATCACTTTTCATACACGAGGCAGACTCAAAGGGCCTCACATAGAAACATCATCGGAAATAAAATACATAAGTAGAAGAAAACCAAGGCAAAGTAAAAATAAAATATGAAATAAAATAAAATACATAAGTAGAAGAAAACCAAGGCAAAGTAAAAAGAATGCCTTGTAGGAAGTGCATAATAAAACAAGCAGTAAAAATACAATAAATACATAAGAGAAAATAAAGGCAGAGTTAAATATGAAGGTGCTATGAATTGGGTACCTTGAGGCTCACTGACCTCCTTTCACTGACCCGTCATCCACCCCTCCCTCCCCTCAGATCTCCCCGGTCATCCTCAACACGGTCATGACCATCATGTCGGCCATGACCACCAAGCCCCAGGACCAGCAGGACCAGAGGTCCGAGCTGGAGGTCGGGGGCCTGTGGTCGGTCATGGACATCTACGAGTGTAACTTCTGGTTCCTGGGCGTGGACCAGGCCAGCGAGGTCACCGAGAGCTTCAGGGAGCAGGACGGCCGCAGCGTGGGGGAGAGCTTCAGCGTGGAGGTTAAGGTACGGCCATCGCTTACCTGGTTCTATTGGTGGATTCTTCTTTTCTTTTTTAGACCAATCAGAAAGCTCAAAAAAGTATATTTTTTCGAGCAACCGAAAAAACGATCAGATCGCTCAACATTTTTTTTAATCCAAATAATCAGATCGCTTGAATTTTTACATATATATTCTACATTATTTTCACAGGATGTTTTAGTAAAACCACAAAACTCATCAATCAATCCTAAATCTTCACTAGGCTTTAAGGGGCGTCCATTTATCCATCCAAGGATGAATGAATGGAAAATTCCAGGAAGGGAGGGCGATAAGGATGAAGGTTCCTCTCTAACGTAATGGTTTGGTCCGCAGGTGGTCCAGGTGACTATGGAGTCCGGGTTGGGCCACCGGACGGTGCCCATGCTGCTGGCCGAGTCCTCCCTCAGGGGCCTGGCTAAGAACTGGTCCTCCCTCCTGAACCTCAGCGCCGACATGACCCTGGAGGTAAGAGCTCTTTTTCCTTTACGATAAACTGGCCTCATGGGAGTGAGACGTAACCTTCAAACAGACACAGTGAACTGTACGACCCTCGTGGTCCACTGGTCAGTGTAACTCTTATTCTCAGTTCTTATTCCGATTTAAGTTCTTTGTTTCAAACGTAGTTATACCATCAAAGTTAATTATTCAGCCAAAGCTTTTCAGCTAAGAGTGCTTTGGTAAGCGCCTTTGAGAAACCAAGAGAAAGTGTTAGTATTAATGTCAAGTATTTATCTAACCTAGCAATTGTAAATGCTTAGCACTTGTTTCAATGAATATATATTTACTGTACCGTCAGCGATATGGTTTCTAGCGTCTGCTAAATGCCTTGAATGTAATATTTGTTATTCTTCTCATTACTCTAAATGTGTTGTTGTTGTATTGTTGCTCTCTGTTTCCTTGTAGGTGAACTACTTTAACGAGACTCACGCCATATGGGAACCTCTGATAGAAAGGGTCGATAATGGAACCCGCCGCTGGAACCTCAAGCTAGAGGTAGGTTCAGAACACAGCTTCCTGCTGCTGCCGTCCTGCTTCCTGTATCGCCAGCACTACTGCTGTGTTCCTCAAGGTCCACTTTAGGGCTACACGTTGTTCCGTTGTGTGGCTTTAAAGGTGACATACAACAAGGTGTAAGTGTGATTAGCCGTTACAAGCTGATTTGAAAATCTGCCTCTTCTGACATCACAATTGGGCGTTTCCATATAGATGTATGCTGGATAGACGTAGCAAACGTCTTTCATCTTTCTGTCACCTTTAAAGCTGTTGTAAGGGAGATTTCAGAGAATTGATATCCAAATTGAGTGAGTGATGGCATTTCTAACAAATTGCTGTTAAATGGAGAGTACCAATGAACCAAAGGTTTTAACAACCAGAGGCAGAGCATAATAACCTGGTAAACCATTGTACACATGTGCAACTTTAGAGTAACTGATACCAGCAAAGTCTGGGAATAAGCCTGTCCAATCAGTCCATTCAGCCCAACTGAATGATTTAACGGCCTTCCTGTCTTTTGACCAACCTTCCTGGCTACCTGTGCAAAACTCTTAGGCCCAATCCCATTTCTAACCCTTACCCCTTCCCCCATCCCCTTACCCCTTCAAAACAAGGGGGAAGGGGTAAGGGGTAGAAATGGGATTGGGCCTAGGATACGTTACTGTTGGACATTTGAAAAATCGAACTTCATCATGCTGGTTTCTCCTAATTGCTCATCCTCAACTAGGTAGGGCTGCTCGATTATGGAATTAATCAGTGGTTCAGCATTTATTCAGCATTTCTCTCCAAAAAACACTTTGTAACTGAAAACTTTGAAATTCCCCCTTAAAGAAATATACAAAACTTTCAAATCCAAAATAATGTCCAAATATGTATCCGGCTGAGCTGGATTATTTTTTTTTTTCTTCTGCATGTTCCAACATCAGCTCTGTTCTGTTCCTTTCCTCCGCACGGCAGATGAAGAACAGCCCCGTCCAGGACAAGAGCCCCGTGCCGGGAGACGACTTTGTGGTCCTCCCCGAGCCACGCACGGCCATCAACATCTGCTCCAGGGACACCCTGAACGTCACCGTGTCCCAGTGCTCCCTCAGCGTCTTCAGCAACCTGGCCAAGGTGCAGCTCATCTCAGCGTACCCCACCCATATCTCACCGTACCCCACCTATATCTCACCGTACCCCACCCATATCTCACCATACCCCACTCATCATTCACAGTACCCCACCCGGTGGTCTCAGTACCCCACCCGGCACTCTCCGTACCCCACCCGGCGGTCTCAGTACCCAACCCGGCGCTCTCAGTACCCCAGCCGGCGGTCTCAGTACCCCACCCGGCGGTCTCAGTACCCCACCCGGCGGTCTCAGTACCCCACCCGGCGCTCTCAGTACTCCACCCGGTGGTCTCAGTACCCCAGCCGGCGGTCTCAGTACCCCAGCCGGCGGTCTCAGTACCCCACCCAGCAGTCTCAGGGAGATGAGGACAGCCAGGGAATCATAGCGAAGTGGGAAAGCCATAAGTGTAGTCCACAATCAAAACCAATCCCAAAAGAAAACCAGGGTTCTATATATTTAAACCGTGCATGTGCTGTAGATTGTTTAAGAAACCAGATTGGTTAAGAAGCCATGGTTATTCTTGTATAGTGTTAAATTGCACATAAATACAAGTTCTTGTATGTTTTGCAGAATAAGGTACACAGACGTCTAACCTTTTTGTCACATGCTCCGGTCAAATTCAGAGCAGCTGAATAAGTGGAACAGTGCAAACAAAGCTTTTTTGGACAGAATTCATTGTCATTTGGACTGACCATGAGACTGCCAGGATTTATTGGCATTGTTCACTGCCCAAGAAACATGGGTTACGAAACAATCCTGTGATATTATCGACAGTTCAACACAAACACTGAGCATAATAAGGTTTTAATGTTGACTTGGTTTGCCTTTGGCAGGCTAGTTATCGCTGTAGATGGGAACTATTTCCTGGTAATCATGTGCAGGACGGTTTATTTTCAATGTTCCTGCATGAGTGTCTGCCTCTAGTCCGGACCAATGAAGGCACTTTATAATGGGAGCACTGTCTGTTTAAATTAGACACTATTATTGGATACTGTCCTCTAGCTTCACTCGGAATCAAAATGGATGTTCTTTTCATTTTACTGTTGATACCAACAGCTACTAAAACACAGAGACAGGAACATGTTTCTTACAAGCTTCTATGTCAGCCTATGATAGCAGCCTTCAAAAATGGCATTCTGTCATATTTAATCTACCTGTATATATGTGTGTACCTGTCTGCACGTAACCAACTTTTATCTTGCATCAGACAAATAAAAATGTAATCTGTATTTGAACGTAACCAACTTTTATCTTGCTTCAGACAAATTTTAATTGAGTCTGATAATGAATCTATTTTGAATCAGGCATTCTCCGAGAGCACCGCCTCCACCTTCGACCGCTCCCTGATGAAGGAGAAGGCCCCCTACACCATCCGCAACGCGCTGGGCCTCCCGCTGATGGTGCAGCACTCGGCCAACCTGCGGGTGGTGGGCTCCCCCACGCTGGGCAAGCTGCAGGAGGTGGCGGTGGGCCAGAGTGTGGACCTGGACCACTCCATGTTCCAGTCCTCCTCCAGGGGGAAGCTGTCGGCGCTGCAGCGGCAGGAGAGCAGCCTGTTCAACCTCACCATCGGTGCGTTTGGCCCCAGCATCTTCCATTCGTTCACGTGCCCCTCCTTGGGCCAATGACTCTGCGCTGAAACGGCTGTAGAAGATGAACGTTTGTACTTATTTAGTGTCGGTAAAGTGGGTGAAGTTCATATTGACTAATAAAAAAGTAAGGTGTATTTATAGATATATTTTTTAACTTGTATATACATTTAAATACATATACTATCTACTGTTAAATGAACTCCATTCACAGATGGATGGATGGATGGATGGATGGATGGATGGATGGATGGATGGATGGATGGATGGATGGATGGATGGATGGATGGATGGATGGATGGATGGATGGATGGATGGATGGATGGATGGATAGAGACAGAAAGACATAGATATAGGACTGATGTATGGATGCCAACATGGATGGATTGCGGGGCCTGCCGATGGATGGAGCCGTCTGTGGATGGCTCCATAGTGCCGTCGGATGGATGGATATACAGCGAGATCTCCAACATCGCGGTGGACCAGCCGGGCCGCCGGCTCTACAACGTGCGCGGGCCCAGCGAGGTGGTCTCCATCCTGCTGCAGATCGACGCGTCCGAGGGCAACAAGGTCATGACCGTGCGCTCGCCACTGCAGGTACTCTTCCCCATCAGGTCCTCTCTAACACCATACCTTTAAGGTCTCCCTTTACCAGCCCTTCTGACACTTGGCCATATCGCACAATACTTTTTTTACACCTCCCTGTTTATCCAGATTGAATTTCACATATTTTTATGATATTTTTAATTTCTGTTTAAATGTATATTGTATTTTGTTCTATTTTTATTCTATTTTATTCCTTTTCAAGCATAGAAAATACTGGGTATGCCACACAAACATTCCACTGCATATCCTGTATGAGTATGTGACAAATAAAAACCAAAATTAGAGTCTTGAATCTTGAATCCCATGGACGTCGTCAACCTCAAACCAAACGCATTCCTCGTTGCGGTCCTCTCTCAGATTAAGAACCACTTCTCGGTTCCCTTCGCTCTCCTGAAGTACTGCCCCACGTCCCGGACCATGGTGGCCATCGGGGTGGCTGAACCCGAGAAGGAGTTCCACGTGGCGCTGGAGAGCTACAGGTACTGTTGAGACAGGCCGTACTGGAGCACAGAACCGGGAGGGCTTGGACCATACACAGGGCTAACACTGAGAGCTACAGGTACTGTTGAGACAGGCCGTACTGGACCACAGAACCGGGAGGGCTTGGACCATACACAGGGCTAACACTGCCATTTATTACTGGTATTGTCAGCGACTTCGTTTTTATCCTGCTCCGGAAAGTCTGCAATTATTTCCGGATCATAAAACACAGGTAGCCGTTTCGTAAAGAATTATAACCCCCCCCTCTACATTATTCCCACTCATCACATGGCCAATTTCTTCATTTAAAATTGATTTTAATGTATAAAAACTTGCAAAAAACTAAATAAAGCAGTACAATTCTGATAAAATGCATGAAAAACGTCTTGCATTTACAGGAACAATATCTTTAAAGTTTGCTGGTGCGTTGTAATGGAGTTGACCCACCCCCACCAATAGTCTTATTATTATCAAACCCTCCCCGTCCTCCTCCAGATCCCAGCTGTTCCTGCAGCCCGCGGGCCCCCTGCAGGGCCAGTACGGCCCCTCGGCCACCTGCATCTCCTGGAAGGAGCAGGTGCACCGCAGCACGGAGGTGCGGGCCCAGCTGCAGTGCCCGGCCAGCGACAGCAGCTTCCTGCCTCTGATGGTGAGCACACTGGCCGTCCCGGACGCCCTGCAGCACATCACCAACCACGGGGACCACGAGTGGGACCCGGCCTACATCATCCACCTGTACCCGGCCGCCACCCTGCGGAACCTGCTGCCCTACACCGTCCACTACCTGCTGGAGGTGAGCCCCCTTTATGCGGCCGAGGCGTACGGTTGGCCCACGCCGAACAGCCTCGCTGAACACCGACCAACAGGGGGGCGTTCCTGCGTGAAATGCCGCAAGAAAGGCTGGGAGGTTTCCCGCCTTTGCAACTCGTGCGGGTGTTGTACGAGGCACCGGGAACACATCGTTAGACACCTGCTTCAGACAGCCAGTTGGGGTCTTTGGAGGTCCATGCTATTTTTTTAGACCTCATTGCAGTTTTGAATTTGAATAAGCTTTTGACTTAATGCTATTGTGTTCTGAGGATACTTAGTTGATCTCGGTTGAACTAGCAGTTCATGACTGGCGCGCCTGCCACAGTTTTTTCAGTTGATTTATAGATTTCTGTCAGGATGGAAAAGGAATTTCACCAAAAATGACAAAAATTTCCAAAAATAAATGACCTCCCCATGGGGCTATGGTTATATCAAATCTCAAATAAGGGCATCTCTTGAGTTAGGACCCAATATTGATTGTAGAGTTTGGTGGTCTTAAGTCACCATATGTATATCAATGTAAGTAAATAAAGCAGCATGATTGATGAAAGGGCCCCCACTGCTCGGTCCTCCAGGGGTCTGCCGAGTTCCACAAGCTGCTGGAGGGCAGCAGCTCGGACGTGCTCAACGCGCGAGTCAGCGGGGAGATCATGGAGCTGGTGCTGATCAAGTACCAGGGCCGCGAGTGGCACGGCCACCTGCGCATCGACCAGGGCATGCCCGAGTTCCTCTCGCTGTGCTTCACCTGCGACTCGGACCCCAAGCTGACGGTGGACGTGGGGGTGCACCTGATGCAGGCGCAGGGCCAGATGCTGCTGTCCCTCTTCAGCCCCTACTGGATCATCAACAAGACGTCCCGGGTGCTGCAGTACCGCGCTGAGGAGGAGTCGGTCAAGCACCCGGCCGACTACCGCGACGTCATCCTCTTCTCCTTCCGCAAGAAGAACATGTTCAGCAAGAACAAGGTGCGTGAGACGCCGGTGGTTAGAAAGGTTCTTTTTTTAAACTGGCGATCACAGCAGGGGACCTGGTTTGAGCTGGTATCAACTGTATATATATATATATATATATATATATACACTCGCATGCCTCTTTTGGTTGCATTCGTTGTGGGGCAAGTTACTTACAAAATGTAATATTTCATTGGATTTGTGTTTTATTACAAGTGTTACTTTCGTTGTTGAGTTATAAATCACATTACAATATTATTTTTGGTTTGCAGTAACATGTGACATATTAGAAGCGAAGAGTGTTACCCGCAAAACGACCTGAAACAAGACTGCTGGACTTCTGTCGTCCTGCAATATTTCGACATCAGGATCAGCCCCTAGATGCTGAAAGGGCTTGCGGACTTGCCTACACTCATAAGGGATTTGAATGTGATTTTTTTTCCCCACAGATCCAGCTGAGTGTCTCCACCAGCGCGCTGTCCGATGGCTTCTCTCTGGACACGGTTGGCAGCTACGGCTGTGTCCGTTGTCCCGCCAGCACCTTGGACTACCTGGTAACCCCCTACAACCCCTCACACTTACACCTAACAAACACCCTGCTACCAAGTGATATCAGTCTCAGTATCTGAACACAATAGTTAGGAATATTTTGGGTCAGTGTTGGAGGGGCTAAATTAAGAAAGCATGAAAGTATGATGCAAGTCTGGAGAGTCAATGAAAGAGTGATCTGATTTGAAGGCCATTTTATTCTTGATGTGAACAATTTGAAAGCCACTGCTTGTTCCTACTGCTGGTTAACACACACACACACACACACACACACACACACACACACACACACACACACACACACACACACACCACACACACACACACACACACACACACACACACACACACACTACACACAACACACACACACACACACACACACACACACACACACACACACACACACACACACACACACACACACACACACACACACAGGGTTAAAACAACAAGGATGAATGCCAGGCGGTTCACTGCATCCTAACATGAATGTGTTTTTGTGTGTGTGTGTGTCCGTGTGTGTGCGTCCGTGCGTGTGTGTGTGTGCGCTCCAGGTGGGGGTGAGCATCCAGATGAGCAGCTTCAACCTGACGCGCATCGTGACCATGAGTCCCTTCTACACCCTGATCAACAAGTCGTCGTACGAGCTGGAGGTGGGCGAGGTGCCCGAGGACCAGGGCTCTGGGGACGTGAGGTGGCACTACGTCTCTGCCTCGGAGGTCAGTACGGCCACAGCAGGCCCTGCTGCTGCCCTGCACCGCTGCGACCAGGGCGGGGAACAGATATCTATCCATACATCCTCGCCCTTCTTCCTGCGATGTGACAATCGATACGCTGGCGCCAAATATCAATTATTATATTGACGATGATTAAATTAGTATTTTAAACTCAATAACTGACAAACTCAGTTTGGACCATGAATAAAGACAGAAATCCAGCAATTTACCTTTTTTATACCATATATCGTGATCTATCATTATCGAGAGAAAAAAGTGACACAGCCTTATACATGTCAAAGAGGGTTCCATGGTTGACCAGCAAGATCCCTAATGACTGATGTACGATCGAAGGTCTTGCTCCTGTTTATAGCAAATGTGAACATTGATCTATTTCTCTTTTTATGCCAGCGTAAGTCTGGATCCAACAACACCCTTCTAATTCTATTCATAGGCATGCTTTCAGACGGATTGGATTGCGCCATAACAATCCTAAAGAAGTCATCCTTAACCCATGCTCTTGTCCTGTCCTTAACGTACAAACCCCAAGAGAAACCCTCCTCCATACCCTCCTCTCCTCCCCTCCCAGTGCCTGCCCCTGTGGCCTGAGAGCGGCACGGTGAAGCTGTGTGTGCGCGTGGTGGGCTCCGAGTCCAGCTCCAAGTCCTTCTACTTCAACCGGCAGGAGAGCGGCACTCTGCTGGGCATGGATGTGGTCAGTCACCCCCTGCTGTGAACGGGAATCCCCCATAGGATAGCCCCCCGTAATCCAGGAGAGTTCTGCCACACATCAGAACCTCTTTGTTGTCATTGCACAAAGTGCAACGAAATTGGGGTAGAGGCTCTCAAAATAAGTGCTTTAAAAATATATACCGGTATATATTTATTTCAAACAAAAACTAAATGAGAAAAGGATTATTTTTAAAAAAAAATATATAGAATGTTAAAGAATTCATAAACAAATGTATATATTTAAAATGTCAGCCAATTTTAAAGGTCCGATTGGTAAAATACTGCAATAATTTATAATTCTGCATTATTTAGAAAAATAACAGCTCTGGGGTAGAAACTGTTTTTTAGCCTGTTTCCATGTTCCCAAACATGGGATCCATACCTACACAGGAAAAGCTCTGTATAATTTTTTGATATATTAACCACAAAACCATCCAAGTAATTTATACAAACGGCCTGTAAAAAGACATTATAAACAACTCTACCTACTGTGTTCCCATGTACGGCTATGTGTGGCGATGCGCGTTGCAGAGCTGTGTTGAGGTGTGTGTCGTCTACGTGTGGTTCTGTCTGTATAGTACGGAGGGGTCATAGTCGACGTCAACATCACGGACCACTCCACCGTCATCAGCTTCACCGACTACTACGACGGAGCCAGCCCGGCTCTGGTGGTGAACCACACCCCGTGGCTTACCATTGGCTACAAGCAGAGGTTAGCCCCGCCCACTGCACAGTATATCTCCCGGCTGGCCGCTTGCTGTTAGCGGCTCACACGTGACACACGTAGACTGTGAACGCATCACCCTATGATCGACGGTTATCTCAGCGCAGTCGAGCACACGAGGGCTAACAGAAATGTTACATTTGCATGATAATATTGTCAGTTTGATTACATTTGATTAGATACAACTTTGTTAATCCCTGTCGGAGAAATTAGTTTGTTGTGTGCAACAGCTAAGCAACAGTGGAAAAACACATGATAAAAATACAATACAATACATAAAAAAAGAACAAAAGTACTAATGCAACAACAAAACAATGTGAAAGTGTAAATTGGAAATTATAAAGTGGCTAAGTACCAGAAATTTAATGTAAATTGGCTTATGATGCTCCACTGACTTCTCTATAACGTCTGGCTCTATGTCTCCCCCCCCCTCCCACAGTGGGCAGTCCGCGGTACGGCAACTGATGCCCGGCAAGGCCCAGCGCTTCGCCTGGGACGACCCGGCGGGCGTCCGCAAGCTGAGCTGGAGCTGCCTGGAGCACTCTGGAGAGCTGGACCTGGTCAAGGTGAGGCCCGCTCACACTCAGACGGGACGGAGCATTTCGGACCAAAAAAACGGCATCTCTTCCCTTATTGCTTTGGGGAACTCACCTTGCATTTCAATACCTGCTGCGTGAAATAATGCCCTGGAAACGTGTAATACAAACTGCAGCTCTGAAAAGGCTTTTGAAAGCCTCTGGATGGGGAGGAAGTGACAGCTACACATTGTTTAACTTGATACGTTTTGTGATTTATCATAAAGTGTAGACGATTACGACAAGTCAGACCGGCCAGAGGAAGAATTCCGGCCTGGATAAAATGAACTAGGAGGATGATGGTCAGACTATCAGTCCATATTGGTTCCTCCACCCATGATTCTCCTCCTCCTCCTCCTCCTCCTCCTCCTCCTCCTCCTCCTCCCCCTCTCACCAGGACGAGTGCGGTCAGTTCACGTACGACCGCCTCTCCCAGGCCCACTGGGTGTCCTTCCTGGACGGGCGCCAGCGTGTGCTGCTGTTCACGGAGGACGTTGCCGTGGTGACCAAGGCGCGGCAGGCGGAGAGCTGGAGCAGTTTGAGCAGGAGGTGAACGTGTCCCTGCAGAACCTGGGCTTCTCGCTGGTCAACAACGCCAGCCGGCAGGAGATCGCCTACGTCGGAATCACCAGGTGGCCGGCTCGCTTTTGCCACCCCTCATTCTGACCGTGACTCACCCGTAGTCCTCGTTTCAGTCTGCATTGACGGATGTCCACCGTAACGACTGCACAGGCACTGATGTAACATGAAGAACAGACACATGCACACACACACACACACACACACACACACACACACACACACACACACACACACACACACACACACACACACACACACACACACACACACACACACGCACACGCACACAGACCTAAGCGCGCGCACACACACACACTCCTTGTGTGTGTATTTATATTTGATTCTTACTGATCTAATATCTATCATTTAAATGTGTTTAAACGTATTAGTTATAATCATTTATTCATATTGGTTCGTAGAGCACCGAATCAAGCTCCTCCTTACCCACAGCTGTGTAGCGACCAAAGGCTTTAAATGGGGAAACACTGGACTTGACTGATGACAAGATGGCGGGTTGTGTGCAGCTCCGGCGTGGTGTGGGAGATGAAGCCAAAGAACCGCTGGAAGTCGTTCAACCAGAAGAACATCAACCTCCTGGAGAAGGCCTACCAGAGCCACGTGGCAGGGAAGAAAGAGGCGGTCTGGGTCAAACTGGAGTCCAACATAGAGGTGAGCCCAACACAACCCAGCACTGTTTAGTTCTGCTTCAGATTGCATACCCGTAGGGCTGTGCAAGTATTCACATTTTCATCACAATATCTATTTTATTCATTAAATGTTTATTATAGAAATTGCTGGATACATATTTGTATAATATTGTCAATTTGAAGATTTTCTATTTGAAGATTTTGTGTATTCTTTTAAAGGGAAAGTTCTCAGTTCCTTTGGTTTTTTTTGAAGAGAGATGCAGAATAAATGCTCAGGTTCAATCGTGATTTCAAACTCAAAAATAATCATTAGAATAATCGTGATTTCAATATTGACCGAAATAATCGTGGTTATGAGTCTTTCCATAATCGAGCAGCCCTACATACGGGTGAGAACTCCGGCCTTTCTAGGCTCTATCCACTGTCAATTGATTGGATGATTGCCTTTGGATCTGGTTGGCCGGCAGGTGAACTT
>OLKM01000468.1:0-25000 GCA_900291075.1 Melanogrammus aeglefinus | reverse complement strand
GTGACAACTCAAAATACAGTCAAAATATATAATTGCATGATGTAGTGTAAGATGTCCTAAGAACGTCTAATTTGATCCCTTTTGCAGGGGCTATGAAGGAGGGTGCTGCTGGCTTCTTCAAAGGCATCGGGAAGGGGCTGGTGGGCGTGGTTGCCAGGCCAACGGGGGGCATCGTTGACATGGCCAGCAGCACTTTCCAGGGAATCCAGAGGTAGGAACTCAAACACAAATTCTCCTCATTAGAAAGTGTATTTTTCTAAATGTATTTTTTCCATGTTCAGTTTTTTCCATAGTGTTGTGTGTGTGGATTTATTTAAAGCCATCCTCGCATTAGAATTGATGTTTGCACCGTAGATTAGTTATTCTTTACAGTGTTGTAGTTATTCAGTTGGTTTTTCTTGTGTTATTTTTCACTGTTTTTGTCTATCTTTACAAGGTGTCTGTTGTCTTTGTACGTCTGCCGTAACCATGCCCTGTCCTATCTGTGCAGACTTATGTCACTAACTCTGACATTCTCTGCTCTCATTTTTGCTTTCATAAGTTAATGTCTCCAAAAGTTTTCTTTCTTTTTGTTGTTGTATTCTTGTGTGAGTATTTGCAATGTGCTTCAATGATGTTCACATTCTTCGTGCTCTGGATTGGACATGAAAGCTGCACTCCTTGCACGTTTATCAGCTCTAGAAGTTAAAATAACAACGAAGCACTTCAAGGAGGGCTTGTGTTTCCCTGTATTGCTTCTAGCTAGTGCTCCATAAACATTCGTACACTTTAAAAACACAGCAGTAACTCTGGAAAAAGAAAACTCCAGTGTAATAAGGCGTGCAGCTTCAGTTCTCGAAACTCTTACCGACCCCTGTTTTGCTTTGGTACACCTGTGCATGTCACCTCACACATACACAGTTGGCAGAGAGCCAGGTAAGTGCACGGGCATTGTGTGGGCATTGAATCCCAGTCATACATCGTTGCGTATTGCTATGCTCTATCATGCGCACAAGCTAAAACGCCCCGGAGAAGCATTGACAGTTATGCTTGACCTTGTTGCCATCTCTCATAATAACACTGCTGCTGATCACTTCCAGCTCTTTGCATTGTAAGATGGAGGCAGCCTGCCTCCAAGGAGAGGCCAGACAGGGCCTGGTCTTGTCAACATGCATGTCGTTTATATCAGCCTCCTTGTTTAGAACCAGGAAATGTCACTTGGTGTCTGACGTAAATAATTGATTCTGGGAAAGTAGCAAACTGCTTTAACACCTCTCCTGTCTTGCACCTGCAGGATAGATACCTAGACACCTAGTTAGTACTAGCTGGTTATTTTTACAAATAAATTTCGACCTCACAAACTCAGTTTAATTTGTCTCGCAGAAGTAAAACTTAAGATTGTGTTTGGAATATGAAGTTAAGAGAACTCATTTTGGTTTGCAATTTGTCATAGCTGTTATATCTTTAACATCCCAGTGTGGGGCCATATCATAATAAATGTCTAAAAACTCACATTGTAGCCATAACACCCAGCCTTAGAGGGAGATGGGAGAACTAATGGGTCTATGCTTTGTCTTCTGTGAACATGGTGCAATTCTGAAGCCATCAGATATTATTGAAATCACTCGGACCGTTGAACTTTGCTCAGGGCATCATGAACCAATCAGCACGTGCCCCCCCCCCCCCCCCCCCCGCTCATTCCCAATTTATCCCAAGAACTGCTTTCTCAGACTGTCCCAGTGATATTTGACTTGTCCATGAAAAGCCCAGCCACTCACTCACTCCACAATACTAAAGCTCCATCTTCCATTAAATACTCACCCTTCACAAAGCCTAACGACTCGCACAGTTCTAGATAACCTGCTCAAATTACTGTTCCATGCCTCCAACATAGAGGTAATGCAAGGTGAGCTATTCTTACAAAAGCACTTTTCACTGCTATACTGCCCGTCCTCCCTTGAATGATGCAGCATTATCACAGTCTTGGATTGGAATCATTTATTTCTGTATTTTATTTATCACAGGGGCTCTCTGTGCACAACTTTTCAAAAAAAGCATGTTTCAGGAACTAACTAAATGGCATTCTAGATGTTCATTTGATTTCATGTGTCGGACTTGCTTGTTAAACCCAAACCAACTTAACATCAGTTGTTCTCTGATATCATATTGGCTGTCCCAGAACGTAGAGCTATAGCAATGCACCAACAAAGGAGAGTTGAATGCACAAAGTTCTTCATCTACTTAGATTTAATTCCGACGTTTTCGCATTACCTGCTTTGCATAACGGTTTTCAGCGTGAAGGGCATATACGGTATTTGGTCCTAAACCAATTTCAGCAGCTGCATTGATTTAATCTGGAACTTCTCTTCTGTAGTCTTTAAACCTTACAATTGAGTCCATTCACTTTACTTAACGGACAATCGAAAGCAAGTAGAAGCCACACATGACAGGGTTGCCACGTTAGCTGATGGCGTTTAGGTTCTATGTTGATCTGAAGCTGGAGTATAGAAGCTGATTGTGTGTGTGTGTGTGTGTGTGTGTGTGTGTGTGTGTGTGTGTGTGTGTGTGTGTGTGTGTGTGTGTGTGTGTGTGTGTGTGTGTGTGTGTGTGTGTGTGTGTGTGTGTGTGTGTGTGTGTCTGTGTGTGCGCTCCATCAGGGTTGCCGAGTCGACTGAGGAGGTGACTAAGTTGCGGCCGGTGCGGCTCATCAGGGAAGACGGGATCATCCGACCTTACAACCACAGCGAGGCCCAGGGTCTCGACCTCTTCCAGGTAGGTTCGCCCTTTGCTCCTTCGGCACGGCAGCCTTCAACCGCCTTAAGCAGAAGACATGGTCGACGCGTTGTAGCGTATTAATTCAGCCTCTTGTTTCATTTGGAATTTAAAATAGGATACTGCTACGGATGCATTTCAAACAGATAGACTAGAGTTTGGAAGCATCTCGGGCTTAAGTGAAAGGAAATAAAAAATAATAAAAACAACAACAACTAGGAGACTGAAAAACAAAAACAAAAGGGAAAGCAAATTTCCTAACAAATCTTGAAATGTCAGGGATTTTCTATTTTTCTATCCCTGCTTGCTCTCAGCTTGTTGTGTTGCTTTCCTGTTTCCTAACCCTGCCCTTTGTTCCTTCTCTCTTTGCTTTTCACGCAGCCTGAGGAGGAATAGACACTCGTAGAGTTGTTGCTTTTTTAAAGTGCTTTTGAAGCTATGAAAGACCAGCTAGATACAACATGTGCTCTTTGTGCTCATTTATTTGTGTTGAATGTAGCATGCAGACGTCAGAACCGATAGTAAATACTTTGCTAATCTTTTGCTAACTCCTTCACTTGGGACTGCTGCATGCCAAAGTATTCTCTCTCCCTAACTTATTTTCTGAATCATTTTCACCTTTGCTTTCAACTTTTTTGTATTTTTTTAATATATATATTTTCGGAAACACTGGTAAAGAAGTGTCGCTTATTACAAGAGATTATGATTTGTTTCTCCATGAAGTGACATGCCTTGAATAAAATACTTTCCAAGCATGGACCTGTGCAGTCTTTCTGTAGACTTGAACCAATATTTTTGTAAAAGATCAGCTCAGAACACTGCTAAATCCCTTCCGTCATTCGTCCTAAACCATGAAAGTGAAACTACGCTCTTTAACAACCATTGTTGCTAAAGAGCCAGTGAACCTGCCTGTTTCCGCTAGAATTCAAAAACTCTGAGATGAAAAGACAAAAAGCATTTTAGGTTGTGAGTTTTAGGAAAGAGGGGGGCACGTTATCCCCATGGTTACAGCCCACGCCAACTTTGTCCTTCTTATTTATTACCTTGTTGAGTTAAGCGTGAAATGCCACATGAAGGAGTCTGCTATGCATAACCCTCCCTCAGACGCTGACATTGAAAGATTTGGCGCTCAGACAGAGCTTTATCATCCGCACACACCAAGGTGCCATTGCCCCCCTTGGTTGTAACGTCTAAAGGCTTAGTTATGGTTGGATGTCGAACGCAACGCAGGGGGGATACAGACCCGTTACGTCCTTCCGGACCTTCCTTGCATCCACCGCAGGAGCCTGGCGTACGCCTCCCATAATGTTGTACCTTGCGTCGAGGCGACGCAGCAGTAAGGGCTGTGATTGGTCCGCTAACTAAAACCTGACGCAGAACCAAAACAGGTTCATGACTGCTTTGAAGTGACTGCCTGGTCATTGCGTTGTTTTGACGTCCAACAATAACTAAGCCTTAAGTGCCTCGAAAAAGGCTCTCAGACATCACACAGGGAAAGCCAGTAAGCGAAAGAAATGGCGTAGATTACTGTGTTGATGATCATATAAGACAAATGACCATGTTTAAAACAAATAAAAATATGGTTTTGGGTTCACTGGCTCTTTAATTGCATGACATCAGTCAATCAGATTTCATTCCAACAAGGGCATGGTGTAGTGATGTAGATGACATATATACATGTATATTAATAAACCCTTAAGTTGCCTTCAATTTTGTCAGTGTAAATGTACACACTGGCTTATTGTACTGGCAAGACAGAGTCCCTCAGCTTGTGACATTTGTACCTTCAGTTTGTGTTCAAATATAATATTCAATAAATATAAAAGAAAAACATATTTATTTTGATCCATTTTGTCTCCGTTGTGTACTCTGTGTAACTAATATGTCTGACTAATTAGTTCTAAGTGTGGTAAGGAGTAAAGTACTTGCATAGTTGGATTGGAGGGGTTTTCCGTTTCAACTTCCTTCATCATCCAACCCTTCTTATAGAACCAAATGTGTATCCAGTGTGGCCAAGGCCCTCAAACGCATTCTATGAGACCTCTAGCCAGACATAATGGGCCAAAAATGAACAGAATTAAACAATTTCCACACTGATATCTTCAGTATTATCTCTCCCATATTAACCAAAGAGAACCGCATTGTGAGATTGTTCCTTGTAATGGTCCTGTGTACCTGTGTGTTCAGAAATCAGAGATCAAACAGCTAGAAGGAGAGGTGTTCAGAGATCACTGTCTCTACCCTGGAAACAGGAAGACCAACATCATCGTCACAAACAGGTGCACACCCGTCCGGACCAGTCCTCCAGCAGTATTGGACTCACCTTATTAGCATTAGGTGGTTAAGCACAATGTTCGGGCACCCTATTGTATTTTGGGGTTTTATTATTATTCCCCCATATTCTCTGCAAAACAGATACCGAATCAGTTCTTTAACAATTTGTACAATGTATTATTCTTCCTACATTTAATAATTGATAATATCAATTGATTTTAATAATAATTATAATAATATTATTGTTATTTTTATTATTATTACCAGTATTATTAACTTCCGCTTATTCCATTCTCCCTTGTGCAAACAGGAGGGTGATGTGTGTGAGAGAGATTGACTTTGTAGGACATTTCAACAAGGACTGGGAGTACTTGTTTGAGAACTTCAACAGGCCTCCTGTGGTGGCCGGAACAACACTGCAACTCTACTGCAAGGTACAAAGGAACTGACCCCATGATCTGAATGAGGAACAACACACAAACACACGTGTGAAAATAAACATTGAAACAGGATTTTGTGTTTTAGTGTTCTAGAATTGTATTTCCTACCTCTACAACGCGCATGAAAATTTCCACCCAGCAGAACCTGGTCTGAACTTGCCAAGTCCAATAGACTGTTGAATCCTTGTATGATAAATGAATCCACCCTTTTGCATTGACTTGTCGTTAGTAAAGGCGTTGGTATTTCTTTAATCCAGGAGCAAAATAAGATCATGCTCTCCAGGAAAAGTGGACAGGATCCTGTGAGAGTAGTGCAGCTCACGGACCAGAACACAGCCAAGGTACTACATCCACACCTCCACACAAATGTAGCATCAGAGAGACACCATGTTGTCATACCTTTTTCCATTTGTTTGCATTTCTGTGTGTGCGCATGTAGTAAATGGTATTCTATTTACCTGGCGCTGTGATGTGTTCCACAGAGACTGCAGGCATCCATAGAACAAGCCCAGGTGGCCTGTCAACAGTACAAGATGGTGAGGCAGAAGTCTCAGCGCTTCCTCAAACCGTCCAACAAACCCTGAGAGGTCCTTTTGCACTGCAGTCAGGGGGAATGACGTCCATAGATAGGCCCTCACTCAGTAAACGTGACATTCAGTAGTCACTGTTGGTCACTGTTAAACAAACACACACACAGAGCGCCTTGGGGACCAGAGTTACCAAAAATGTATCGCACCGTAATTGGGATAAGTTTAAGTGTATAATTTGTTAGAACATGGCACTGAACTGTGTGTGTTCAGTGCAGACAATTATTTTCTCAGAACAAACCTTTAACATGACAACATTTAAACTTCAGTGTTGGCCATTGACATACACTGGGGCAACCAATAGTTTGCAAATTTAAGGATATTGAGCCTGATGTGTATTCAATAACGGATATCAAGCCTATACCAATGAATGTAGATGAAGATTTTTTTATTTTGCTATATACTGAACAGATAAATAGCACATAAATAGATAGAAAATTTCTATTTTCCTGTAATGTAGGGACAATAATGCACTATGACATTTGTTTTGCAAGAGTCAATTATTGATTTAGATTGATAATCAGACTAATGACGATAGTAATAATGTGCACATGTTTCCGTCAAATGAAGCCTTGCATGCACTGTAAAGCAAATTCTATATGAAAAATAAATTTGCTGTTAGCAAGGTGCTGTCTTTTGCTATGCACACATTTATTAAAAAAATAAATCTGAGCAAATTTCCATCATTAAATATAACAAGAGGAAACCAATATGTAACCAAATAATATATAATCCAAACTTTATACAAAATATTTGAATCCCAAATAAGCCCTACTCTTTTGCAGTGACCAATAACAATGACATTTTACCATTTGTTTAAATAAATGTTTACAGAATGGAGATTTTTACTACCTAAGTAATAGCCTACTTTGCCTACCTTAATTAAACAACATCAGCGTATATATATTTTTTTCCCAGTATAAAGGAATCTGTAACATTCTCGATCCCGAATTAACTTGCTAGTATGCGGGTTACATATGTATTTTTTTCTGTTACATATGTTTGCACCTCTTGTATGCATCCTGTTACATTAAACAAGGTTTGACACAGTTTTTGTAAATGTTTGTTTTCTGTTGCATATAGTAATGTGAAGACCGCGCAGGTGACCTAACGATGTCCAGTCATAGGTATTTAAAGGAACCTTTTAATGTAACAAAACTAGGTCACTGAAAACGCGTAATCAACGGCAAAAATCCCACACACACGAACACCGGTTACCCCGGCAACCCCCAACACGGTCTCTCTCATATGTGCCAGGCCCCACCCTCCTCCTCTTCCAAGGCCCTCCCCCAGCTGACCTAATGATTCGCCCACACACTGATTGACAAGAAGAACATTGCAATACATGCACATAAAACAACTGGCATAACGGACAACGAAATACAATGCAACACATAACACACAAACTATTTAAATGTCCCAGGGTCGCTACAGTAACAACAAGAAGATATAAAACCTCAATCGGCCTAGCTTCTCACTTGATTCCACTGTAACGTCACCAATATGAAACATTTTATATTAAACAATAGTCTGTCCTCTTAAACTCTGCTTGGTGAAGACGCTTTGTCAATCCTTTTCACAATCCGAAGCAGAAAGCGGTGCGTGTCCTCAGAGCGTCTTCCTCTGAGCGTCTCTTTCCGATCGCCTGCGGCTTTTGACCAATGAGGAGAGAGCGCCTGTGGACGCAGAGACAACTGGCACAGCGCCAGTTGTTTTTTTTTCAGCAGTTGGACATGTATGTGCTGTTGTTGCCGTTCAAGTTCAGCCAATAAAAGGTTTTGAAAAATGTCAAATGAACATTAAATTTCTTATAAAGTTTCCACAAATCATAACTGAAACGTTTATCGCTACAAAAATAACTCCTTAAGTAGCCTACACAGACCGTACATGCCACACGGTGTCATTGTCACGGACCCTGATCCCGAACAATGCTGAAGCGAACCCAATGGGCGTTTGTTTTATTTCTCTTTGCGAAGGATTCATACTATAAACCCCCAGGAGGGGGCGATAGAGGGACAGATCGTAAACCTTGACGAGTGAAGAAGGGTTTTCCGAAACCGTCGGTCCCGTCACTCAATTGTCCCAGCGAGCAACTGGAAGTGCAGAGCATGGCTTTAAACCTCACCATCAATCCCAGCAACCCTCCTCTGGGTGAGTGTCTGTGTCTGGCCCATGTCTGATATGATGCCGCATTTAGTGCTAAGGGTTATGCTGGTTCAGTTTGCTGTTTATGTTTTACAAGGGGACCGGTTAGCTTGCCAGCCATGCACTAAACATGCCTGTCGTCGTGGCATATCAACCACAACAAGTGACGGGTGTAGTTCTGGCTGGATAATAAACGAATACCATCCAACCTCGTACATTTGTTTTTGTCTCTGCAATGTTATTTATCTTAATGTATATTATGGTGTTTTATAAAGTGCCAAGCCAGTGTTTGTGTGCATGCTATGCTGGTAGCGCGTAAAAGTGCGACACCTAGTGTCTTTATTGAGTATTGTTGGCTGACGCAAGCATCAGAAAACTGTAACGGGGCGATGAGATAACGTTCCTATCCTCAAGTAATATATATGCATAACTTATAACTGCAATGGTCACATGTCGACCACCTAATTTATAAGTTATAATGTCATGTCAATGTGTAGGGCTAGGGTTCATAAAATGCATTGCATAACAGGCTTGATCCTGCACTCCGAGCCTCCAAACTGGTTTGTCAAGATGTAAATGTTAGGTTACATGCCATCAGTTTAACGTTTACTGTTACAACACCGAGGGCAATACACTCATTTAGGTGTCTTGGACACATGGCATGCAGACTAATGTATTTTTTTTACGTGTATTTTCTTAGGGGCATTGTTGGCAGCAGAGCATGTAAAAGGGAGCGTGAATTTGTCTGTAGAGGAGGGCAAGGACACAAAGCTTCATGTGTCTGAGTAAGTATTTTCAAATACTTTTCTATTCCTATATTTGTGAGTGACCATATGAATCATATATTCAGAAACAGCAGTCATAAAACTTCCCATCTTCAGAAAATGAACATTAAACTGCATACCTACCTACCCATGTTCATTATACCTGGCTGCTTCCGGTACATAAATCAACCTTTCAGCTTTATTATTGTACCAGCTAGTCTATATAGGGTTTAGAGATGCATCAACTAGTGCGTGTCCTCTGCTGTGTGCTCCTGTGCAGTGTGGTCCAGTTCAGTGATGTGAACTCCATCACGCGCTACCTGGCCAGGGTGGCCCCTGCCATGGGCCTTTATGGAGCCAACATGAT
The DNA here is from genome assembly GCA_900291075.1 of Melanogrammus aeglefinus. NCBI lineage: Eukaryota > Metazoa > Chordata > Actinopteri > Gadiformes > Gadidae > Melanogrammus > Melanogrammus aeglefinus. The sequence goes on along the minus strand of OLKM01000468.1, from coordinate 15,672 downwards.
GGAGCAGACCGAGGTGAGGGGCCCACGAGTGACCATCACTGTCAAAGTGTGCAAGAAACGATTGTATCCAAAAAATAACGTTGATTTGGTGTGAGCTGGTTTCTCTGTCGACTATTTATTGTGGGATTGCACCACCATGCTCTCTCTCAGCTCCACTATGTTAAGGTTTCAAAATAGGGCCATCACGACCCGGTTTAAAAACATGTTTTATTCGAGTAACTAACAAGCATTTGCTTAACAACAATATCACGAGAAAGTGCTGTGGAGGAATCTGTTTATGAGCTGTAGGGTTGGCTTAGCTCATGAGGTAGAGCGAGTGGACTTGTAAGCAGACGTTTCGCTATTTTGGTCCACGGCTCCTCCTTGTGTCGATGTGTCCCTAAGCAAGACCCCCTCGGGCAGCGTCATGTAGTGGGCAGGTTTTGATCAGTGCTTGACGTCATAGTGCAGCTGTATGGCTATTCAAGAGCATGCAAAGAAAGGACACAGAAGTGTGTTTAACATAGCAGATAATCTTGCTATTAGTAATTTCTTTCCACAGTTGTGATTAAATTGTTTATAATAAATATATTTTAAAATACAAAGAACTGTAATTATCGGTTGTTATTGGCCATGAGAAGCAGAAATTTATTGATCAAAATCATTCCATATATTCAGAATATTCCATATGCATCGCTAATGGAAAATAGTTTTTCAGAACTGAACACTATGGTCTGTCCCCGGGCTCTGCAGGTGGACCACTGGCTGGAGTTCAGCTCTCGCCGTCTGTGTAGTCAGAAAGGTCTGTCCCTGGCTCTGGGGGAGCTGGAGAAGGCCCTGTCCCTCAGGACCTTCTTGGTGGGTCATGCCTTGACCCTGGCCGACCTCTGCGTGTGGGCTGCACTCAAAGGTCCGTCACTCTGTCCAGAAGGATCACTAGTACCAGATGCACGGCCTCAGGATCCTCACATGCGGTGTTCTCTCCCTCCGTCCAACCAGGGAACACAGAGTGGTCCGGCCAGGCCAACGCCTTCTCCCACGTCAACCGCTGGTTCTCCTTCCTGGGCGCCCAGGGGCTCTTTGTGGATGTGGGCAAGAAATGGGCCAATAGCAAAGCTCCTCCACGCAAAGCCAACGTAAGACAACCAATGACCTGGAGTTAAGATCCTAATAAGCTTGTTTGTGTTAAATTCTAACTGTAGCATGAATGCCATAACGCTGTAAAGCACACATAGATCAGCGGTACTTAACAGTTCTAGCATTGTATGGATACTTAATACATAGCCAGCACTGTATGTGTAATAAGATAATATAATAATGTATATGTATAATGCTAGCTAGCAGTAAGTCATTAAACAAATGTGTTTATTGATGCTGAAGTGACTTGGGACAAGTCAGCAGACGAAGCATTATGAACCACTACAGCCATTCCTCATCTCCCTCCGGTCCTTACCCCAACCCTAATTCAATTTTCTTCTTCCCTTGTGCTGCTTGCCTCTCCACGATAGCCTGAGGAGAAGAAGCAAGATCTGGGGAAGTTTGTGGAGTTGCCGGGCGCGGAGATGGGCAAAGTGGTGGTCCGCTTCCCCCCTGAGGCCAGCGGGTGAGTTTCAATACATCCACCCAAGATTTGGGAGCTGTACTGTAAGTTGTGTTCCAGTTACATGCATTCCAGGATGGCATGTAGTTCTGACATTGACAACCAAATCACCAGATAACCATTGTAGTGTCACTCGCTTTTTATTTATTATTTTCTATGAGTGTAACACTTGTTGGAGTAAGTCCATAATCTAGCAATATTTTGATCATTTATACATAACACAATTATGCATTTAAGACTAAAAGAAACCTTGTAAATAATAAAACAATTATTATTACCAATTATTAATCTTATTTAACCAACCTCTTATTATTAATCAATGAGTTCCTCTCTGGCTCTAACGGTCATGGTGGTCTCCCTCTCTCATCAGGTACCTGCACATCGGCCACGCCAAGGCAGCCCTCCTCAACCAGCACTACCAGGTCACCTTCAAAGGCAAACTCATCATGCGCTTCGACGACACCAACCCGGAGAAGGAGAAGGAGGACTTTGAGAAGGTCAGATAAACCTCCGCGGTTATGGAAAGGATGATAATAAAAAAAAAATTGGTCAATGTTGAAATCACGATTATTCAAACTGATTATTTTTTAGTTTGAAAACATGATGCATTTATTCAGCATTTCTTTCCAAAAAACACTATGTAACTGAGAACTTTAACATTCCCCCTTACAAAAAAATTCTAATCTAAAATAATAAATAAGGAATTTCTATAAAACATTTAATGAATTAAAAAAAAAAGTTTAAACTCGATATTATTTTGGAGATCGTTTGACCCAAAAATCGAAGTCACGATGAACATTTGTTGAAGTGCACAGCCTTCCTGTGACCTGTATTACCCCTGTAGTATCTGTGCTTCATGCTGCTCTCTCTCTGGGGCTTTTCTCCACCAGGTGATCCTGGAGGACGTGGCCATGCTGCAGATCACCCCGGACCAGTTCACCTACACCAGCGACCACTTCCCCGTCATCCTGAAGATGGGCGAGCAGCTGCTGACCGAGGGCAAGGCCTACATCGACAACACGCCGCCGGAGCAGATGAAGCTGGAGCGCGAGCAGCGCACCGAGTCTGCGAACCGCAGCAACTGTGAGTAGGGCAGAACGGTGAACCGAGTTAAAACAGACATCTGCAAATCTCAAAGGCTGCGATTAATAAAAAAAAACAAGATCTTTATTTTTTTCGTTATTGTTACTGTAATATTTTTCAATTAAAAAAATCCATTTTAATAAGTTGTGTGCTCTGTCCCCTCGTCCAGCGGTGGAGCAGAACATGAAGATGTGGGCCGAGATGAAGGTGGGGTCGGAGGCGGGGCAGTGCTGCTGCATGAGGGCCAAGATCGACATGGCCTCCAACAACGGCTGTCTGAGGGACCCCACTCTCTTCCGCTGCAAGAACGCTGCCCATCCCCGCACAGGAACCAAATACAGGTACCGTCACGTTATACAACCACCTGTTTGGGCCTCTGAACACCGCTCCAAGCAATTTTATAAGGCATTTACGATGTAAAAGTGCAGTCAGGGTGTCTGCGTATCCTTAAAAAGTCTTAAATACATGTTTCTAAATTGAAGGCCTTAAAAAGTCTTAAATTGGTTACAAATGCCATATGCTGGTCTTAAATACTGTAACTCAAGGTCTTAAATTTCTCGGGGCAGGATTATATATTTTTTTATTTTTCTCGAGGGACTTTCCAGAAAGGACATGTAGAGAGGCTTCTTTCTTGCTAGCTGCATATATAAACGATTATCTGGGTGCTTGCTAGCTAGTCTGCGACAATGGGTAGGTGCAAATTCAAGGAAAGTTGGCCGGAAGACGTCCGTTTCCGAAGTTGGCTCGCGTCTGTTGCTAACCCCCACCATCGCGTGTTTTAGGTCTTAAATTTCATTCAAGGTGGTCTTAAAAAGTCTTAAATTTGACTTGCTGAAACCTGCAGATACCCTGAGGTCAGTTTCTCGTGTTTATATTCTTGCATACACTGAATGCTATGCCTCGTATATGCAATGGATGTTTTGAGACCGGTCACAGCCCACCCTTGTGTAAAGTCTCCCAAAATGTGGGGGTCCAGCCCTAGATTGCGCCACAACACATATCATAGCAGTTTTTTATTTGACGGAGCTTGTTAGGAGACGCCTGGAGACTAATAATATTAATAATAATAATAATAATATTGAACGTCGATGGCTGGTCCCCTTTTTAAGGGTGTAAAGCATGTAGGGTGATATGTGCTCCATTATGGCGGGGAGGACAAAAATTCCAATCCATTAACTAGTGGTGCACGGATCAGGGATGGTCCGTGATCCATACACGTGATCCGCAGATTGGCCGACGATGCAAAAGTCGGCGTCCACGTGATCGGCGCATGTTTAATAGGCTACTGAACAATAAGCGTCACAGAATGCCGAGTGGAGGAGTTGGAGAAGCCTCCTGCATCACTGTAATCCCCTGTATGGGAGCACTTTGGCTTCCCGGTGCACTATAATAAAAATGGAATAAGGGTGGTGGACAAATCGGTCACAGTGTGCCGGCACTGTGGCACCAGGATTGGTGGATGTTGAAAATAAAACAAAAGGCAAATGAAAGCTAAGTCACATTTGTCTTATCTTTTTTTTGTTGTTTTTGTTGCTCCGAACCGTAACTCAAAAACCGTGACACGATTGCACCCCTACCAATAACTCAAACCCCCCTCTTCCAGGGTGTACCCGACCTACGACTTTGCCTGCCCCATCGTGGACAGCCTTGAGGGGGTGACCCACGCCCTGAGGACCACCGAGTACCACGACCGCGACGACCAGTTCTACTGGGTGATCGACGCGCTGCGCCTCCGCAAGCCCTACATCTGGGAGTACGCCCGGCTCAACCTCAACAACACGGTGCTGTCCAAGAGGAAGCTCACCTGGTTCGTGGACCAGGGCTACGTGGACGGATGGTGAGTCACGCGCACCAGCCGCACCTCCTACATGGCTCATAGACGATAAAACCAGATATGTATGTTAACTACGGCTGTGAAACTATTATAATTTTTAATCGCGATTTATCCCATATAGTATTGGTGAGTTACCTTGTGATTAATCAAACATTTTAAATAATATTCTAAATCCACTCCAATTGAAGTTAAATGAGATTACCTAATGGAATGCCACACTAATAAATACCAAATGTACGTGATAAGCAAAAACTAGATCAGTGATCTTGAGGGAGTTTTATTGACTCACTCAGTGTGGGTTTAATATGAATTTTGCGGAACAACACAGATTTTGGAATTGTTACTTATTACAAATTGTAAACCAACAATTACTACAAGTTTAGTTCAATTCAAATATGTAGCATGACAGATTTTGGAATTGTAAACAGGCTGTCTTTTACTGCAAGTGTAGTTGAATGTAAATTAGACAAAAATATATATAAATGAATTCAGAACTTTCATTTATCACACAAACAACAGCCCTAGTAATAACTTACGCAGACTGTGTTTTAGTATTTTGAATGCATTCAGAGTGACAGGCCTGTCTTTATTGTCACCCAAGATCAATTGTGGATTTGGGTTAAACTGGGATCTATGTCTCTGGTCTTACGCCCGGTCCTCCGTCTCTCTTCCCCTGGCCTCCTGCAGGGACGACCCACGCTTCCCCACGGTCAGAGGAGTGCTGAGGAGGGGCATGACGGTGGAGGGTCCTCAAGCAGTTCATCGCAGCCCAGGTACACCCGCTTTCCAAGGGTCACGTTGTCCTTTTTTCTTTCGGGTTAATTGGTGACGAGTCAAACTGGTTGGTCTTCTGCGTTAATAGGGTGGATCCAGATCAGTAGTGAACATGGAGTGGGACAAAATCTGGGCCTTCAACAAAAAGGTATGGTTAATGTATTTTTCTATTGCATTTTTATGTTCGTCTGGGTGAAGCTCAAATGGAAGGTCTGGTCTTTTTCTGGTACAAGTCTCGTCTGTTGAGTACTAGACTTTCCATATGGGCTTCACAAGCCTGGGAACCGACCAAAGCTACGAGCTCATATTGTATGAGTCTGGCTAGCCCCCTCCCCCCCCGCTTCAGACTGGAGTCCCAGTTGGACTTCACGGGGATTCCTCAAACGTTGCGATGCTCTGATAGATTGTTGATCTATTCAATTGAATCCAGAGGCATTTCAGTCTGCGCCAATTTGGGCTGTCGATGTCGAGCTAGGGTTTAACGGTACTTGTTGGTAGGGGTGGGAAAAATAATAGATCGATGCATCGCGATTGTCTCTAGAGCGATTCCATCTCGATGCCGATAAATTAATAATCAGAATTTTTTTTTGTTCACCTGCTGCAACATTCTGTTTGCCAGAGAGGGATAATTCTAGTCATTTTAAATTTATTTAATTTATCTTCAGTGTGTATTGGCCATTCTGATTTGTCTTGACACGATTGCGATTCAGCCTACGCATAGCATGCACGCAAACTCACAGCCAGACACAAGAACTCCTCCTAATTCAAAAGCAGCTTTTCCTTTAATGACCTAGAAAATAATGATTAAAAGATAATAAAACAAACCTATTTTTTACATACTTCCATATTGTGTTGTAATGCAAACTGCATTGATTATTGCATTGTTCATAGAAAGTCATATTTGTGACAAAAGCATTTTCTCTAAGAAAATATTTAATAAGTTAATTAATCTATTGATGTCTTTAATGATCATCACAAATTTAGGAAGTGATTAGCAAACTCTTCGAGTAGCAAACTCAGATGTATATACCGGTATATATTTGTGAAAATCACGCATGGAAATGTACATAAAAAAAATTCTTGCATCGATAATCGTTTTCGAATCGAATCGTTGACCTCATAATCGGAATCGAATCATGAGGTGCCTAGAGATTCCCCACCCCCACTTGAGCGACTTAAACTATCAGATGACAAGTCTTTTTATGACGCCATGTCCTATTTCGTTATCATTCGGATAATCAAAGGATTGGAAGTCTTTGAGATCAGTGGTTCTACATGGTTCATGAATGTCCTCATCATTGTCCTACCAGATGATGATCAGTCCTGTAGGACAACAATGAGTCTATGATTATGTGTATTATGAATTCCCTCATGGCTTGTCTTGGCCATGCACTGTGCTGCTAGCATGGCTTTGGGTATTGGCTGTCTCCCTCCGCATTCAAAACACCGCCACATCCACTCTTATACATATACTATACATGTACTACACTAAAAAAAAGTTACGTATTAACATGAACACAAACGCACTACACATACTATACTATTCTATACTGATGCTGTCCATGAACTGTACTAACACTGAACATTTCCTACAGTAACCCACTAACACTGGCAAACCTCACTGATCGGTCCCCTCTCTTTTCCTCATCTTGGTGTCATCGTTGTTTCCTCTTCCTCTCATCTTGCTCCCCCTCAGAGGAGGGGAGATCACTTCATCTCAGGGGAAAGGAGTCAATTACTTTATAACTTGCGTTCCCCTGAAGGCAAAAGATTGACTTTAATACAATAAAATGAACTAGATGAGACGCATAAATGTTACTGTATAGTGGATTACAAGATCAAACTACACCTAGTAGAATAAATGTCTTGTCAGTGTGGGTTCCTCTCTCTAAGTACTTCCTCCAAGCCTCGTGAGACCATCCTGATCATGCGACTTCACAGCCGGTTCTCTGTGCAGCACGATTGGCATCGAGCCTGCTCAGTCGCTACCAAAAATAACCACATTATAGCAGGAAGAATCTGCGCTAATGAAAGGGATTTTCACTCCATGACGAAGCAAGGAACGTCGCTGTGTTCGGAATTAAGAAAACAAATGTGTTGCAATCAACAGAACGGAGAAAACGGTTTTATCCAATATAAATTCACAGAAATATCAAAGGAAGGCTTTGATCAGAAAGGTTTTTGATTTGTTATCAGTCTGATTAGTGGGAGTTTTTCACAAAGTAAGCAACATAAATGCGGCCATTTATGATGGCCATTTTGTTTTTTGTTTTGGCTAGTCTGATGTTGCAGAACACACACACACTTGAATATCTGGATGTTCTCATGAGGCTAACTCCCTCCACCCAACCCGGCAGTTCCATGTCCTTGCCCCTGCCATGCTCACTGTTGCCCCACCATTTACCACAGAATTGTTACATATAGCTCCAAACAGTTGGACCCAGTCAAGAGGGACATAAACTCATCATGTACGCATGGTGAGCTTTCCTAAATGTGCAGTTAACCTTGTTCCCAAGAGTTGAACTTTAAGCCCCTGGTCTCCCAAATCCAGACTGTCTGTGGCTGATGTTCGCCCACACTCTTCAGCAGATCTTGGCCAAACTTGCCACAAACATAGTTCATATCGTTGTGGTTATAACCATGGATCGATTGGGTTGTGATGCTCGTTGCATTTCTTTCCTTGGATCTCCTCACTGCTATCCAATTCAAAGAGAATCGAAAGGCAGCCGTTCAAGTAGGATCATTTCTGTGATTGGTAAGGGTTATGTGATTTGAGGACTTGTCAGTTAGAATCGATCTCCAGTCTTAAGAACACCCATGTAGGGAAATATGGCTTCTTTTAATGTGTGTTGAAAATATGTGTTTTACTCTGACTATGCACACCTTAAAGAATATGATAGATGTGGCTGACCAGTATCTTGAATACATTCATGACCGTAGGGAATACGAAAGCAACGTGTATTAATTGCAATCAAATATAAGAATTCTAGTCGCGTTGGTTAGGAACCCATCAGTTCACGCCCTATCAAGGTGATTTGACCTTCAGCTTAGCGTCTGGCCCAGGAATTGCACCACCACCCTCGTCTGCACTAACCTTTTTAGTTTGTCCCTAGTTCCCTTTCTCACTTTCCTTTCTGTTAGCTTTTCTGTTACTCAATGTCCTTGCTTCCCCTTCCTTGAGATGTTGTAGCTCTCCCCCTTTCTTTCTCTGTCCTGTCCGAGACATTAAAGTGCATCTCACTCTTCTGTTTCCAAGCTGCCAGTTAGCAGTCTGAAGGTACAACTCTTCGTCCTCCTCTTCGTCCTCCTCCTTCCTCACACGCCCATACAGCACTCTCTCCCTCCGCGTATTCTTTCATGCACACACACGTGTCTGTGTGTGTTGTGAGTGTGCACACACTCTCCCCTGCTTCTGTCTTCCTACCAGTCACTTCATACAAGGCGCAAACATTCGTGACCAACACTCTCCTCTGCTTTGTCTTCTAAGCACATGTCAATGGTGCACATCGAAGCTTTTTTGCAATGTCATTGCAGTGTTGGGAGTATGGGCAGCTGGGAGTTGGGAGATGGACCTCCTACGCAGTGTATATGAAACTCATGTTAATGAGGAATAAGAAACTTTTCAAATTTGAATGATCAATTTGGATTTATTATAGTTACTTTTCTTGGACTTTATTCAAAAATACAGCTGGTTCTTGTCGCTGCCATACATGTGGTACTTGTTCTCGCTAGTTTCCTTTTTATAAAATGAGTACAAGTAAGATGTTCTTTATTGGTATTTAATATGTTTTTTTAAGTATCTGGTAATGTAAGGTGTTAGATTTACAATCAAACACATTAAGTTCACACCTTCCTCCTTCATGCTTTGATGCCCCTATGTGTGCTGGATTATATAAGAGCAACATAAAATTGCAGAGATAGACGCATCTTATTTTGGCTTTTTGCAACTGCTTTTTTTTTTGTTTCGTTTTGTTGCAGTGATCAAGTTTGTTCTGCTGGTCAACATTTTGTTGAAGTGAAAATGGACCTTGACAATTCTAAAGTTGACCAATGTCCTTAGATTGTTAAACCGGCACTATTTAAGTTTTCCTGAAGCAATTTTGTAAAAAGAAAAAAATAATAACGTTTCCATGGTGACTTGTCGATTGGCTTTTTAATTCTTCAAAAACTCTAGTTCATATTCTTTTATGCAAACGGTATGTGCATAGCTGCAGTATAAAAGTGACATGGTGCAGGTTTAAATCTCAGAATTGATATTTAACATCTCTACAGCGACTATGTAAGAATATCATGATCAACAGATTGTGTAGTAAATAAGGCTCCATTGTTCATGGCCCATGGCTACATAATACCTCTTGATCCAGCAAAACCTTTTACATTTGTCATTTTGCCAACATTTCAAAGAGCGGACGAATGCCGGTGTATTTCCTGTATTTCTCGTTAGAAATTTAAACCACCTGTTCAACTAGTATCGTCTGTATAGCGATTGGCCAATCTTTGATGTTGCACAGTTCTTGTCATGACTCCCATCCTCTGCATGGACATGGTAGCATGTTGCTCTGGCTTGCCTTGCAGAACTGTAGCACTGCGTTCTAATGATGTCCTCTACATTTTGTGTGTGTGTGTGTGTGTGTGTTTCAGGTTATTGATCCAGTCGCTCCCAGATTCACAGCCCTCTCCAAGTCCTATGTGGTTCCTGTAGCGGTCTCTGACGCGGTGGAGGAGATGAAGATGGCTGCTAAGCATCCCAAGGTGATCAGTCCAACCTGTACCGGTCCTGAGCGCCACACTTCACCTGTTCATCTTCACCTGGATTGTTTGTTAACGCACATAACGACAAACATGAGCATGAATTATGAGCAATCTGAATTATATCGTTGTATTTATGGTCGAGGTGTATGGCCAATGGGTACTCGAAACGGCGAGGAGAAAGAAAAAATGTGATGAGAGCTGGTCATCATACCTTTTATTCCGAGTACATAAAAGGGAAACACTGAAACCTGCACAACTTATTGTACAGGTTTCTAGTCCAGTCAAAACCCCTGCCTCCTGGGTTTTTCTAACGGGAACTTCGTGCTCTTTTGCGGCGGTAGAACGCCGAGGTCGGGATGAAGGAGGTGTGGTACGGACCCAAGGTTCTGGTGGACGGAGCCGACGCCGAGACCTTCTCCGTGGGAGAGGTGGTCACCTTCATCAATTGGGGCAACCTCATCATCACCAAGATCAACAAGTAGGCACACAATGATCCGCATGTCGTGAGAACTTCTAACAACACTTTACAGTAAGGGGCAAAATCGGCAACCGATGAGACCAACAGACATTGTTAGTGATGTCATGGCTTCGCCAATTTTTTTTTCCAATGATAAACAAAAGAGTCAACCGTTCCAAACAAACGCTTTGTGCCTTCGTATCAGACCTTATAATGGTGCATTTCATGTGTTTCTGTTCATTGTGATTTTGTGCCAACAACAAGTCAGTGATTGTTCCAAGTCCCAGAGTCTCACTAGTGGAAGAGCAACAAGCCTGGTTTCACTGCTATTTGGGCAGGCAGTGATGAGGTCCTTGAGTAGATAAAACCCAACCTGTTTTAATTCACAAGAGGCCGTCTCCAACTGCCGTCACGAGTCCAAATGGAGCTGAACCTCCATGTTGAACACGGGTCCCGTGGCTGAGCGCGTGTTCTTCTCTCTCCGCGGTGACGTAGGGACGCCGGCGGGAAGGTCTCCTCCCTGGAAGCCCGTCTGAACCTGGAGAACACAGACTTTAAGAAGACCACCAAGATCACGTGGCTGACGGACACCCAGCGAGCGCCCCTGCTGCCCACCGTCTGCATCAACTACCTGCACCTCATCACCAAGCCCGTCCTGGGCAAGGAGGAGGACTTCAAGGCCTTCATCAACAAGGAGAGCAAGGTCCGGCCTCACCAGACCCACGATGCTTGGCTAGTGGAAAGATGGGCGGCCCTTAGAACGATCACAATGTATATGAATATATAAGGAGTTGTTGTTGTCTGATGCCTTGCATATCCATATGCCTTAATGTAAGGGAAGTCGGATGGACTGAGAATATTAAATCGTATTTTGATTTATATATCATTGTGCGAAAGTAATACATTTTTTCCATATTGTTCACCCCAATGTATGAAGTCTTGTAATCAGCCGAGCAGGTTTTAGACATTACTGTGTTGATTTTAACTAAGGTCTATCAGTACTTTTTCAAATCTTTTTTTCGTGTCATTTCCTGTGTTAGCTGGAGGAGCAGATGCTTGGAGATCCTTGCTTGAAAGACCTGAAGAAAGGTGACATCATTCAGCTGCAGAGGCGGGGATTCTACATCTGCGACCAGCCGTATGAGCCAATTAGGTGAGACTATATGGAGGACAGGAGTGTTCTTATAGTGCCAACCACGTTGGTTTATTTATCCTCACGCCTTTAAAGCCAAGCTTTATGTTGAAGAGGAAGATTGGCTAGGAGTCTGGTCTTTACTTGTTTACTTGAGCCATTGTTCTTTTGTGTGTGTATGTAGTCCCAACAGCTGCAAAGAAAGTCCTTGTGTGCTGCTCTACATCCCTGATGGCCATACCAAGGAGATGCCCACCTCCGGCTCAAAGAACAAAGCCCAGACTGCCAGCAGCATGGTAAGTCCCATTGTCCCCAAACCATGGGACCACAAGGGCCTTTTACTGCAATGACACCACATTGTTTTAAGTAGATGAATAGAAAATCGAACTGAGGCTTCTTATAGTACTAATATGACTATCCACTTTGATGTTGCATATAGATGAGATATAGATTTTTCGTGATCTGTACTGCCTAAGTGTTCAGCGCCAGGCTGTCAACCTCTTTTAAAGGTGCATCCATAAAGTGCATGCTACTTTATGGATGCTTTAATATAGATATTAGTGGGCCCCTAACGCAGTATTTTAAGACGTTCCTGAAATTCAGCCGTGTTGCAGAATTACAGCCACTACGAGCCAGTCGCACATTGAGCTTTCCCCAAGCGCGCCGTTTCAGTGTCTGTAGCTTTCATGCAAATGAGGAGGAGAGAGGCGGGTCAAGGAGGAGGGTGGGGGTGTGGCCCTGAGCAGCTGGCGGCCACGGAACCATGCCCTGTTTACAGTGGATGTATCAAAATGGAGAGGCGCACACAGCCTTTGGCCGTGTTCTGTTAATATTTGGGAGTCCTGGAGCTCTATATCTAAATATCATATTATACATAGGTATCTATATAATATATTATCATGGCCAAAAGCTGTGTGCGCCTCCAGAAGATATTATGGATCAAACCATTGTCGGGTGCTCCGACGTCTCTGGTTCTTCCACGTCCACATCAATCATCTTCCACGTCCACATCAAGGTAGACTGAACGACGACATGGAGGAGAAAGGGATCGTTGACCACGATTTTCTCCCATCTGCGCCTCGCCGTCTCGGCAGCGGGCAGCGCTTAGGCACCACCGCCTCCTGCAGCGGGCAACGCCGAGGCGGTGGTCCCATGGCAGCGGGAAGTGGGGCTCAAGTGGGAGGCAATCTCGGGCAACAATCCCTTTCTCCTCCATGTCTTGGTTCATGTACTTCAGGGACTCAAAGACAAAGTTCTTTCCCCCAATACCTTCTCAACCATGGCTGAGATAACCCCCACTACGAGTCTCGTTGTGGAAATACCAGAGACGAGAGTCCGACGTGTTATGCGCATCGAACACACCAACAGCAGAATCCAAATAAAGAAGTGTAGGCCTACAACACTTGCGTTACAGTCCTGGAGCTGTATATCTAAATAATATCTTATAGCCTAATAGGCCTACATATCATATAATACATATTATCAAGGCCTAAAGCTTTTTACACAGAACACAACTTTTAGCCACTGGGGGACCATAGGCAGGCTAGGGGTACTCATATTAATGTTAGAAAACCTCATAAAGTGAGATTTTCATGCCATGGGACCTTTTAAACTTAAGTCTATTGGGCTGTCTCCCTCTGTTTAGCCGGCCTCCGCTGGGAAAGGGTAAAGGAGAGAAGCTCCAGGCCCAGCCCCAGCCCCGACCCCAGCCCAAGCAGGAGACGTGTTTCTCCAGTGTCGTGGCCCAGGCTGAGTCTGTTCGCCAGCTGAAGGCTGACAAGGCTCCCAAAGAGGAGGTGGAGAAAGCTGTCAAGCAGTCTGCTTGCTTGGAGGTAGGTACTTGGAAAATGTACTTGGTATGACAATCGGCACACTGTATGAAACCAAAGCACAGGTGGAGCGAACAATCTGTAAAGCAGAAATTATTCAATTGTTGATACTTGAGCATAGTTAATACACCGCGATGGAAAATGAATAAGTTGACAAGGCAACTGACAGCAAATAATGGCATTATGTGTGATACATTGAAGATAGGATTCTTCAGAAGATTTGCTGTTCTGTATAAATATCTCTTCAATGCAGACAAAGAGGCATTTTCATTTTCATCACATTTGCTGAGGCTAGGGATTTATTAACTTAATTGGAAGGGACTAATGCCTCTTTTTATTTTATTTTTATTTTTAGAACCAATAACCGTCACCTTCTCTAACGGAACTCTCAAAATGATATTCTCTACTACATTGTTTAAGTGTTAATCCCCATCTTGGATGAATGGTGTGTTTGTTCACAGGCTCAGTTCAAAGAGCAGACCGGTTTGGACTACAAGCCTGGTATGACCCCTCCTTCCCCGGCCGCTGCCACCAGCACCACCGCCTCCTCCACCACCACCACCGCCTCCTCCTCCTCCTCCTCCTGTATCTACACCAGGGTGACGCAGAGCAGGCGAGCCGGTCAGGAAGCTGGCCTCGAGGCACAAGTGAAAGACCGCAGACCAGACCGCCCACAGGTATGCAGCCAAGTTTTAAATTTTATATCAAATTGCACTGGCTCAATCGCACATAAATCCAAAAATGTGTCCGGTCACAGAGGCAGAATGCGTTATTTATTCTCCGCACCGCTCGACGGGCGTAACTTGGTGGTGTGTGCCGTGGTTCAAATTCCCTCAAACCCCTCACCTTCCGGGGACATACTCCAGTCTGGTAGAGAGTTTATTTATTTATTGATAGATTTCTCATTATCGAGCGTAGCTTACTGCGACTGTGCTACTTTTGATAGAGGTGGCTCGAATAACCGCCGCCAAGCATATGGGTGTTTCCAACCATTGACTTGACTCTGGGCGAAGTCCGGATAGCGACACCATCGCGTAGCGATCGATAGTTCCCATTCATGACTTTTGCCAAGGAGTCATTTGTGCTTTCACCACGCTCTACTGACGACACACGGTCAGTTGGAATGGAATAGACCTGGATCCGAGAATGGCCAACCATCCTTTAAATCTAGTTAAATCATTCAGCCTTCATGCAATTAGTTATCGTACATTTGCCTTGAATCCGAAGTGAGAATATTGTGGGATCAATCGTCCTTTTTGTTTATGACATAACATCTGTTAGATGGTCTAATTGTGGAATATGGTTCAATGCATGCTTCTTTGCTTGGTGTCGATTCAATTATAGTGTTACATGTTGTTATGTTTGGCGCACTGTAAGCCTGAGAAGCGTCGTGATCCCTAGCGTCAGTGGATCCCTCAAGTTGTAATGTGACTGTCGCTGGTTTCAGGACCAGCTTGACGCGAAAGCTAAGTGAGCAGCTGAACAGTGAAGCAGTCCTGTTTAAAGGCAGTAAACAGATCACCGGGTCAGGTATTATATAACTTGGGATGACCCCTCCCTCCAACCGCTGCTCCTCCCCGCCGCGACCATACACAACCGACCAGCACCTCCTCTTCCTCCTCCTCCTCCTCTCCTGTCACCTCTCTGGTCAGGAGAGCCTGTGATGAGCGAGGAGGTCTCTCACCAGGGAGGATTGCTTGAGGAAGCCTTCAAGGCCGAAAAAGCGCGAGTCCCAAGGTATGCAGCCATTCGCTGATGTCGTTGCTCACGTGTGTGCGCACCTCACTGTTGTATGGTTCTGGCACTAATGAGTTGTGATAATCGGCTACACGTAGTGTTCTGTGCCAATCGCCTAATGCTGAGGCGAAAAAACAGCGGCTGGTTTGCACCAAGGTTCGGATTTACCTAAACATCAAGCCTTTGTTGACTTCACTCAATTGCTTGTGCCCACAAATCTTTGGTTCCATATTGGCTGACTTTTCATCATTTTTGGTTCTGAGTCGCGGATGTGTTGATAAATAAATAATAAAATTGTTCAATTAGCTTGTACTCATCATTAGGCCCATTGGGTGCTCTGAATAAAAAAGATAGTAATTCCAATCAGGGCTTGTTTCTCTCATTAGTCACATTGGTGGGCTTGATTGTCATTATCATCACCCCGTGCAGATGTGCCTCGATTGTCTACTTTATTTCCTGGCAAATCGACTGCAGTCAATGCCTGGTATTTGCTGA
>OLKM01000467.1:285994-302893 GCA_900291075.1 Melanogrammus aeglefinus | reverse complement strand
TCTTAACCCCTACCTGCTCCTTAATGGACTTGTCTCTGTCTCTGTACTGTCTAACCCCTACCTGCTCCTTAATGACCTGTCTCTGTACTTGTCTAACCCCTACCTGCTCCTTAATGACCTGTCTCTGTTACTGTCTAACCTCACCTGCTCCTTAGGACCTGTCTTGTAACTGCCTAACCCTTACCTGCTCCTTAATGACCTGTCTCTGTACTGTCTAACCCCTACCTGCTCCTTAATGACCTGTCTCTGTACTGTCTAACCCCTACCTGCTCCTTAAGACCTGTCTCTGTACTGTCTAACCCCTACCTGCTCCTTAATGACCTGTCTCTGTACTGTCTAACCCCTGCCTGCTCCTTAATGACCTGTCTCTGTACTGTCTAACCCCTGCCTTGCTACCTTAATGACCTGTCTCTGTACTGTCTTAACCCCTACCTGCTCCTTAATGACCTGTCTCTGTACTGTCTAACCCCTACCTGCTCCTTAATGACCTGTCTCTGTACTGTCTAACCCCTGCCTGCTCCTTAATGACCTGTCTCTGTACTGTCTAACCCCTACCTGCTCCTTAATGACCTGTCTCTGTACTGTCTAACCCCTACCTGTTCTTAATGACCTGTCTCTGTACTGTCTAACCCCTACCTGCTCCTTTAGTGACCTGTCTCTGTACTGTCTAACCCTTACCTGCTCCTTTAATGACCTGTCTCTGTACTGTCTAACCCTTACCTGCTTCCTTAATGACCTGTTCTCTGTACTGTCTAACCCTACCTGCTCCTTAATGACCTGTCTCTCTGTACTGTCTAACCCCTACCTGCCTCCTTAGTGACCTGTCTCTGTACTGTCTAACCCCTACCTGCTCCTTAATGACCTGTCCTCTGTACTGTTCTAACCCCTACCTGCTGCATTTATGACATGGATCTTTAAGTAAGAAGTAAATATTATTTGAAGTGCGCTTAGTCAGCGTTTTTGTACCGACATCTAAACACAAATGAAAGGGAAAGAATAAACGCCGCCTTGTTGGCTCCCATCTCTCTGTTTGAGTTCGGTGTCCCGCCCCCTGCCGCAGTGCCCTTGGGCGGCCTGAGCGACCTGCAGGTGGAAGAACCCCACCATCACCTCCCTGACGGCGGTGTGGAGGCGGCCGACGGGGAACGTCCAGGGGTTACAGGTTCACCTACACCCCCAGCAGCGGGGGGGCTGGAGATCACGGGTAGGACCCCCATCCCTCTGCACCCCTTTAGGTCCACATCCACCGCCCTCCACCTGCGCGCTGTACCAACTAGGATCCGGGTTCTAAACGTACCGCTGTCCTCAGTCGCTTTGGTACATTTCTCAGATCAGAACTGAAGTTCTCCCAAACTACCTGTTCAATCTCCACATCCGTGTGTGTCACTGGTGCGCACATCGAAAAAAGGCAGTTTCTCTTTTCTTTGAACAAGTTAGAAAATTGCTTTTGGTACATTCCGCTGCACATGATTAATGCACATTCTCTCGTGCTCGTTTCCTACATTATCAATGGCTTATGTCATGTTGATCCAAATGTATTGCAATGGGTCTCTCTTGAGTAGTCACCCCCACAACATGTTGGCATTCGTTCATTGCATAAGTCCTGTACATGCAAAATAGTTCACCAAGTTTTTATAATCTGTCAAGCATATTTCTACACATTTCCATTGGACTTTTTTTTTCTAAATTCTGTCCTGAAATTTGGTCAATTGGCTACCAGGTGAATCTCTCCAATTTTCTCTAATGAAGTAAATGTGTGAAGCGTTAGATCAACCAACTATTAACCAGCTAACTGAAATAGCTCAAAAGGAGGCATCTCATGATGCACAACACATATGGAAGGACAAGGACTTGGACGGGGTCAACAGCCAGGAGAGACGAAGAGGAAGGGTTGTTCTTCGTTCTTTCTCTTTGTGCTATGCAGTGCTGTCTTTTCCTATCTGTATCGCAATGACATGGTCTGTCAACAAATTACAGTACAAACAGTAACAGGGTAAATGGGAATCTTGTCCAGTCTCAGTTTCAATTAATCTCCCACATACACTAAGGAGTCATTTAGAATTTATAATAATTGCCTTTAAAACTTTAGCCATAGTTTACATCAGGACATCCCCTCAGAGTAAACTGTTACATTGACAACATGACTAAACAACTTGACTGTCTTACTCGTACACAATGACACAAGGACTTGTCATTCTGATGGCACTGACATGTTCATTAACACAGATATTTACTTTTGAGAGATGAACTAATGATTCTGAGCGAAAGATTGACTTTTGCAGGTAATCCATGGTGATTTGCAATTTGAATTGTTTTGAGAAATGCACTTAGTGGTTTGCAAATTTGCTGGATGATTCGAGAAATGTACCAAATGGACTGAGGATAAACTGTAAACTGTATTCTGAGATTCAAGTCAGATTTCGATTTCAACGTCAGAACTCTGAGTTTAAAGTCTGAGTTCTTGGTTAGGCTACCTGTAAGGAACCAAAGTCAGTGAGTGTCAACTCGACAGCGACACCCGGGTGGGACCACACCGGTTCTACAGGAGAGGATGAGGGACGCGTTGGGCATATTTATATGAGTTTTGGAGTTTCAACTCAGAATCTTTTTTATTCTGACTTTAAGTGTCAGAACTCCAAAAGAATAATCCCATTGTGCCTCTAGTCCCCTTTCTGTAGGTCAGTGTGAGGCTCTAATTTCCCCTCTGTAGGTCAGCATGAGGCTCTTAATCCCCCTTCTGTAGGTCAGTGTGAGGGCTCTAATCCCCTCTGTAGGTCAGCATGAGGCTTTAATCCCCTTCTGTAGGTCAGCATGAGGCTCTAATCCCCTTCTGTAGGTCAGTGTTGAGGCTCTAGTCCTCTCTGTAGGTCAGCTTGAGGCCTCTAGTTCTCTCCTGTGGCCAGCATGAGGCTCTAATTCTCTCTCTGTAGGTCATCTTTGAGGCTCTAGTCCCCTTCTGTAGGCCAGCGGTGGGGCTCTAATCCCCTCTGGTAGGTCAGCTTGAGGCTCTAATCCCCCTCTGTAGGTCAGCGTGAGGCTCTAGTCCCCTTCTGTAGGTCAGCGTGAGGCTCTAATCCCCTCTGTAGGTCATCTTGAGGCTCTAATCCTCTCTGTAGGTCATCTTGAGGCTCTAATCCTCGCTTTAGGTCAGCGTGAGGCTCTAATCCTAGAGGAGGTGCTGGCCTTGGGGAGGTGGAGAGGAGGTGCTGGGCCTTGGGGAGGTTGGTGGCTGGCAGAAGGGGGGCCCTCCAGTGTCAGGCTGGGGACTCCTCTGGGGCCCCTCCACGTGTCAGGGGGGGCCTCTCCAGTGTCAGGGGGGCCTCACTCCACGTGTCAGAGGGGGCCCCTCCACGTGTCAGGGGGAGGCCCCTTCCACATGTCAGCGGGGCCCCTCCACATGTCAGGCGCGGGGCTGACGTGTTCGCGTGTCGAGGGTCTCAGGAATGCGATTCTCCATCTTGATTGTATCCTAACGCAGCCTGATGGACTGAAATAAACAACACTGGGGGGAGAGGGGAGGAGGTGAGGGGGAGGAGGGAGAAGAGGGGAGAGGGAGAGGAGAGAGGGGAGAGGGGAGGGGGGAGGAGAGAGAGAAGAGGAGGGGTAGGGGAGGGGGAGTTGGAGGAGAGGGGGGAGGAGAGGGAGGAGGGAGAGGGGGAGGAGAGGGAGGAGGGAGAGGGAGAGTTGGAGAGGAGAGGGGGAGTTGGAGGGGTGAGGCAGCTTGTCAGCCTGCTGCAGCTGGCTCGCAGCCGGTGTGCGTATGCCCCGGGTGGTTCTGGGTCCTGCTGCTTCTCGCTTGTCGTTGGCTTCAGAGCGGCTTCAGCTCCCCTCGGTGCAGCGAGACGCCCAGCCCGAGCAGAACAAGGCCCGGAGCGGGGTTCTCTGCGGAGGGGTAGGACCGTTCCGACCACAGAACGCTGGAGCGGGAGCTTCAGCCTAACCCAAATACCACTGGTTTCATCTTGGAGCGAACTGGTTGAATCTCTTTCAAGTCCGCTCTGTTCGTGCTCCGGCATTCCTGCCCAACGGCACACGGGTAGGATTGCCGCAATCTCGGGAATCGGACCATCACAGTCATTCCTGGGATTCCTGGAAAAACCAAAAGCAGGCCGTGCACAGCCACTGAAGCGCTGCGTTGCCGTTCCCTAACTAGACCCAAACTCCGCTCCTCTCCGCAGCAAGAGGTGTCTGAGAGCACCACCAAGATGCTGCTGGACAAGCTGCTTCCCGGACACCCAGTTACACCGTCACCCGTGGGTGCCCCATCTACGCCGAGGGAGACGGACCCAGCCTCACCGACAACGGAAAGACCAGTAAGTGGCTCTGGGTCTGCGGGGCTCCGTGGAGACACGCAGCGGGAAGGGACGGGGATCCTGCAGCCGGAGGTCCACCCAGGAGGTCCTCCAAATGGGATACAAAACTAAAACCCTCTGGAAACCTCTAGCATTGACCCATTGGGTTGTGAATGGGTCAATACCGAGCTTTGTCATCATCCATCCCCTAGAGGGGGTGTGATGGAGGGATCTAACACCAGGTAGGTGACCGGACTTTGATCCCCCCCAGTCACACCTCTGGTCGGCCACTCCCCCTTGTGATGTCACTAGTAAACCCATTTTTCATTGGCTGATGTGTTCCAAAAGGGACAGTGTGATATGTCTATATACATACAGCACGCAGTACCCGTGACGTCCTGTAACCACACCGACCGTCTCCACCCTGTCCCCAGAGCCGCTGGGCTTCGCCCGTAACCTGCAGGTGACGGACCCCACCACCAGCACCCTGAACGTGCGCTGGGACGCGGCCGAGGGCAACGTACGCGAGTAGTACATCGTCATCTGGGGTGCCCGCCATGGGCGGGGGGCGAACAGGAAGTGGTAAAGGACCCCCCCCCCCCCCGTCTGCGTGAATGGGTGAAATGAATGGTGGTGTGTGGTGTGTGTGTGTGTGTGTGTGTGTGTGGTGTGGTGTGTGTGTGGTGGTGTGTGTGTGGTTGTGTGTTGTGTGTGTGTGTGTGTGTGTGTGTGTACCTTCTTTAAGATTTGCGAGAGAAGAGCCTTCACCCAAGACATGAAGCACAATGGGAAGGAAACTGTACCAATGGAGCAGCTTTAAAAAGCCTCCAGATGAGGTGGCAGAATATGAGTGACGGGAGAAAGAGGAGCCAGGGACCTCCTCAGTGCTCTGGGTGGAGGGGGGTGTCTTCCTGTTTGTGCTTCGGGGTGGTGGGGGGCCGGGCGGGGGGGGCAGCCAGCGTGGGCTGTCAGGCTTGACGGGTTAGCCTTGCAGCCACATTAATATAAATGTCATGGGGTGTTTTAGGACGTGTGCTGCCCTTGACTCGGCTGGGAGAGGGGCTGGCTGACAGGCTAAATCCGCCGTCGAGATGGAGCTCTGAGGCATGCTCAGCGCTCCCCCAGAAGGACTGCTGGTCTCAGATCTCCCCCCCCCCCCCCCGCGCCCGGGGAGGAGCTGAGCCGCAGACCTCTGCACGGTGGTGCCTAGGGGGTTACGGAAATAACTTTCCACTGGCGTTCACCAGTCTAGGTGGTCTGTCTGTCTGTCTGTCTGTCTGTCTGTCTGTCTGTCTGTCTGTCTGTCTGTCTGTCTGTCTGTCTGTCTGTCTGTCTGTCTGTCTGTCTGCCTGCCTGCCTGCCTGTCTGTCTGGTCCTGAGGCTGTGTGCTCTCTGGTGTGTGTGTTCAGGACCAGGTCTCTGGGACCACCACCTCCATGGTCCTGGAAGAGCCTGGAGCCGGACCACGAGTACACGGTCACCGTGGGTCCCGGTCTACCACGAGATGGAGGGCAAGTCCCAGTCCAAGAACGGCAGGACCAGTGAGTTCAACCCTTCAGAGAACCTTTAGAACCTCATAGAACACCTTTGTATGCGAGCAGCGCTAATGCTGGGGAGAAGATTTGTACACATAATTAATAAAGTACATAATAAGACAAATATCCCCATCATCATCATCATCATCATCATCATCATCATCATCATCATCATCATCATCATCATCATCATCATCTTCCTCATCAAACATAAACCAGTGACCTTGACAACACACTGACTCCCTCCACCTCGGTCCCCAGATCCAAAGGGTGGGGTTAAGAACCTGAAGGTGGTGGACCCCACCCTCAGCACCCTGACGGCCCGCTGGGAGCCGGCCCCTGGGAACGTGAGGAACTACAAGGTCTTCTACAGCGTCAGTCCCGGCGGAGAGCCCAAACTGGTACGACCGCGGTGGGATCTGCTCCTCCACCCTCAACCCTCGCTTCTGTGGTGTTCACTGTAGTGCTGCAGGGAGACCAGGGACAAGAGACCAGGGACAAGAGACCAGACACTAGAGACCAGGGACAAGAGACCAGGGACACAAGACCAGGGACAAGAGACCAGGGACAAGAGACCAGGGACAAGAGACCAGACACTAGAGACCAAAGAGGTGTCTGGAGGGAGACCAGCCACTGGAGACCAGCCACTAAAGACCAGCCACTAGAGACCAGCCACTAGAGACCAGCCACTAGAGACCAGCCACTAGAGACCAGCCACTAGAGACCAGCCACTAGAGACCAGCCACTAGAGACCAGACACTAGAGACCAGCCACTAGAGACCAGCCACTAGAGACCAGACACTAGAGACCAGACACTAGAGACCAGACACCTCCGTGGTCTCCCTGTTGTGCTGTAGTGAGACCAGACACTGGAGGTCTATGTCTCTCCATGCAGTGCTACAGTGGGAGACCAGAGAGCTGTCGGCAGGGAGACCAGACACTAGCGACCAGCCACTAGAGACCAGGGACAAGAGACCAGACACTAGAGACCAGCCACTGGAGACCAGCCCACTAGAGACCAGACACTAGAGACCAGACACTAGAGACCAGACCCTAGAGACCAGACCCTAGAGACCAGACACTAGAGACCAGACACTAGAGACCAGACACTGGAGACCAGACACTAGAGACTAGACCCTAGAGACCAGACACTAGAGACCAGACACTAGAGACCAGACACCTCTACGGTCTCCCTGCAGGAACCTCTCTCCTCCTCCTCTCATTACTTCAGCTCTCCCAAGCGCTGGAAGGAAACCATCTTGTACCAGCAGTGGGTCCCAGATTGCTTCTTTGGCAAAACGTCTGCATACTTCGCACTTAGTCCTCGGTTACCGTGAGCAACAGGGCGCGGGGGCGGGGGGACAGGGGGCTGTGGGATGCCTGGTTTCCATCAGATCCCGAACGGCACGCTCCACTCCAGCGGTAGCCTTAGCTCGCCGGCTGAACCGCAGTGTGTTTTAAACAGGAGACGGTCTCCGGGGGAACCAACAGCGTGATCCTGAGAGGCCTCAGCTCGGACACGCTCTACGACGTGGCGGTGGTCCCGGTCTACCCCGACGTGGACGGAGTGCGGCAGGCGGAGACGGGGAAGACCAGTGAGTGAACCCCACGTTGTGACCCCCTCCACCACCACCACGACCACCTCCACCCCCACCACCTCCTCCACCACCACCACCACCCCCACCCCCACCAACCCCACCCCCTCCACCACCCCCACCACCTCCACAAACACCCCCACCACCACCCCACAACACCACCCCCACCCCCCTCCACCTCCTCCACCCCCTCCACCACCTCCTCCACCCCTCCACCACCACCACTCCTTCACCCCACCATCACCACGCCCACCACCACCTCCAACCACCACCACCACCACCACCACCACCACCACCACCACCACCACCACCACCACCACCACTGGCTACTGTCAATTAGATGCAGTATTCTAAATAAATGTCCATTATTTTTTTCTCTGTTTACGCTAAACGTTAGGAGTTTATGCTAAATGTTAGCAATGTGAGCAGCAGCTTACCCTCGGAAAAACAACCTCTACACTCACACACGTACATCCATGTAGCTAGCTCCGCCCCCGTTCCCGAGCACGCCCCCCTAGGACCCAGGTTAACACCCTGTCCAGTGTGTGGGGACCCCGGGAGGGCTGACTGGTGTGTCTGTGTTGTGCAGAGCCCTGAGCGGAGTGAGAACCTGCAGGTGACAGACCCCGACCGGTCAGCTCGCTGAGGTGTCCGCTGGGAGCCTGCGAGGGGGACGTCCGGCAGATACAACGTTCATCTACGCCCCGACGGCCGGGGCCCCGACGCCATGGTACGGAACACCACCGCCGTCACCGCCGAAAACACACCCGACCAATCAGACCTCAGATTGGCCTTCTGTTGTGGTATTCGCCGTGGTAACAGAAGCGCTGATGCGATGTTCGCCCAGTGATGTTCATCTAATTGGAAGCTGAATTGAAGGGGTCAGATTAAGATGAAACTGAAGTTTACAGGCGATTGGTTTGATATCTGATGGTCTTACCTGTTGGGTTTGCTATCCCTTGATGGTAATTTGATAAAAGCGTCTGCTTAATGCCCTAAATGTAAACACGTGGCACGACATAAAACACTTTTAAGAACGTTTTAGTGGATGTGATTCTTGTTCTCCCCGGTCTCAGACCGACGGCCCGGTTCTAAGCAGTGTTCTCCCGGTCTCAAACCCAGGTGTCCGGGTTCTAACCAGTGTTCTCCCGGTCTCAGACCCAGGTGTCCGGGTTCTAACCAGTGTTCTCCCGGTCCTAGACCCAGGTGACCGGGTTCTAACCAGTGTTCTCCCGGTCTCAAACCCAGGTGTCCGGGTTCTAACCAGTGTTCTCCCGGTCTCAAACCCAGGTGTCCGGGTTCTATCCAGTGTTCTCCCGGTCTCAGACCCAGGTGACCGGGTTCTAACCAGTGTTCTCCCGGTCTCAGACCCAGGTGTCCGGTATGTCCACCAACACGGTGCTGAGGGGCCTGACGCCGGAGACGGAGTACACGGTGACCGTGGTGCCCGTCTATGCCGACCTGGAGGGGAAACGCCAGTCGGAGAACGGCAAGACAAGTAGGTCCCGTCATCAACGTTCTATTTAACTTCAGGTTCAGGGTCCCTGGATCGACCGGTCCTCAACATCTGTTGATGACATCAACATCGGTTGATGTCCAGGAGTCCCTCCTGGACATCATTCTGTTTTTGTTCTTATCCTGGTTTCTGTTTCGGATTCAGCATCTGGTTTACACTATCGTACGACATTTGAGATTGTCAACTGTTTGCTTTCTTTCTGATACATCGTGCGGTTTACGGATTGTCTGACAAAATGGATCGATGGGTCCTAGATGTCTGCAGCCTGGTCGATGCGGATTCAGAGATCAAGGCTCCTGGTGTGGGGGCGGTGGACTCGCGGTCACTACGGTCAGGGTCAGTTTAGGGCTAGTTTATTGATGCCCCATGTGGTTAGGGTTAGCGGAGAAGCTAACCAGCCCCTTAGCTTGTCATGGTTCTGCTCTGCTCTACCTCAACCTCATGAAGATGAAAGCCAACATGGGCGATATGAGAGGATGAATCATTCATCAAAAGGGGGATGGATAGTAGTGTCTATGATGTTCCACAGCCGCGAGCTGCTGTGTTCGATGCTCAGTGTCCACTAACCTGTAGGCATCTTGGATCAAGATGGCTCACCCCTGTTCCTTAATGACCTGGATCTGTAGTCGCTGTAAGACACTTCCTTCTGGATCAAAGCTGAATGACTTAAGGCTAAATAGTCTGGTCGTCTTTTGATGTTCCCCTCTGCTCTATTGCACGCCCACTTTTCAAAGTAACAGAGAAGAACATGTTGAGAACGTCCCAGATGTCGGAAGACTTCCCAAATGTCTGTTTAGTTTTATTTGGGGTTCTGTAAGTCCGCATCCCCTCACACTGTCCCTCTCGCCCTGAGCAGTAAATCTATTTTACCCTGAAAGAGAGCAGCAGACCCAACCAGCAGCTGTGTTCCTCTGACTCCAGGTGGGAGTCAATTCGTGTTTTTGGCCTTCATCTAGCCTTCATGTAACAGGTTAGGACTTGATAACCTGCTATTACCAGGCCCCGCTCCCTCTGCGTTTCACAAGACAGCTGGTCCCCAGCCAGGCACAGGGCCGGACCCAGAGAGGACGCCCATAATGAGGCCTCTCTCAGCCCCCCTGGCCTGAGTTAACCACGCTAACCACGCTAACCACAGTGCTTAACTACCCGTTGCCCCCATGGGCGGCATGTGGCTCAGCAGGTACAGCGGGTTGGCTGGTAACCGTAAGATTGCTAGTTCGGTCCCGGGCTGCTTCTAGAGTGTTAGAGGAGTCCCTGAGCAAGGCGCCTCACCCTGACCGCTCCTGAAGAGCTGGCTGGCCGCCTGACATGGTGACTCCGCCGTCGGCGTGTGAATGTGTGCAGCGATGTGAATGTGGCAGTATTGTTAAAGCGCTTGGAGAGGCCACCTTCTTAGGAAGGGCACTTTGTAGATGCAGTCATTCACAATTGTCCCCGTGTGTGCACAGAGCCGCTGGGAGGGGTGAAGGACCTGACGGTCACCGACCCCACCACCAGCTCGCTGAAGGTGCGCTGGGAGCCGGCCGAGGGGAACGTCCGCCACTACCGCCTCTTCTACGTCCCTGATGTGGGCGGAGCCGAGGACATGGTGAGACGGAGCGGATGGTGAACCCTGTAGCATGAAGCATGTTCACTGTACCTTGTACCCTGTAGCATGTAGAATGTAGCATGTACCCTGTAGCATGTAGCAAGTACCTTGTACCTTGTCGCATGTACCCTGTACCTACTACCAAGTACCTTCTACCATGTACCCTGTAGCATGTGGCAGGTACCTTGTACCTTGTCGCATGTCGCATGTATCCCGACCTTGTAACTGTACCCTGTGCCTTGTTGAATGTACCTGATACCATGTAGCATGTAGCTTGTACACTGAACCCTATACCATGTAACATGTACCCCGCTGACGTCACTGACATAGCGTTTCTCTGCGCTTCTCCGCCCTCCAGGAGCAGGTGTCGGGCGGCACCACCAACGTGGTCCTGAGGAACCTGCTATCGGACACGCCCTACACGGTCACCGTGGTACCAGTTTACCCCGAGGGGGAGGGACTCCGGCAGGCCGAGAAGGGGAAGACGCGTGAGTGGCTCTGGCTCCGGGGCGCCATCTTGTCTTTGTTCTTAACACGGTTTCGGTCTCGGATTCAGCCTCCGGTTTATGCTAACCTTCGACATTTGAGATCCTCGATGGCTTTATTTTTTTCCCATACATCGTGCTGTTTACGGATAGTTGGACAAAATGGGAGCAAAGCTATCCTAGTAGTAGTAATTTAGATTAATCGTAGAAAAGGAAGGAGGAGACAGACTGTAGGGTAGCAAGACAGAAGGACTGGCGGACAGAAAGAGCGGCAGAACATTGACGTAAACAGTTTACCCTAGACTTTAGCAGTTTACCTAAACGTCAGCGGTTTATCCTAGACTTTAGTAATTTATGCTAAACTTCAGCAGTTTACCTAAACGCCAGCAGTTTCCCCTAGACTTTAGCAGTTTACGCTAAACATAAGCAGATTATGCTAAACTTCAGCAGTTTACCCTCAACTTCAGCAGGTTTCCCTAAACGTCAGACTGACACACAGATGGGCAGACAAAAAAACAGGCATTACCGCTAACCTAAACGTTAGCAGTTTACGCTAAACGTCAGCGGTTTGCCTAAACACTGTTTAATTGGATCTGGGGTCCCCCCCCTGCTGGCTCAGCAGGGTACCCCAGCGTTTCACGAGGCAGCTGGCCTCCAACGGCGGGCCCAGAGATGAGGAGCTTAATGAGGCCTTTCGGGGCTCCTGTGGTCTGCGGTCAACCCCCTCAAAGGCCCATTCAGGCGCTGCTGTTGTTGTAGTCGGCCTCCTCTGATGCGGATGTCTGAGGAGATGTTGAGTTGGTTGGAGTTTAAAAATAAGAGCTTCAAGGTGAGATTCAGATGGTTTAAAGATCATCCATGATGGATTCCCTATGAACTCTACCTTGAAGCCCTTATTGTAAACTCTACCTTGAATTCCTGCTCTGAATTCAGAGCTCTGTTTTCGAGCTCTGATTTCAGATCCCACCATCCGTGTCGTACGCAGCTCCACGATAACGACCCTAGTTGAGTCTGGAGCCCAAACCACGTGGCCGAGTGCAAGACGAAAGCCATATTTTTAAAGGTTCACATCCAAACCACACCTTCTCACTCAAGCTCCGTCAGAACAGTTTCATCCGAGCGCTAGTCTGGTCGGGCGACAAGCGTGAGGCTGAAGTCTGGCCACTGCGAGACTTCCGCGTTTTGGACTTTAAAACCCGTTTGTATATAAAAGGTCCTGACCTAGCAACTGTCCCTTCACTATTGCGTAGCAACGAAACATGAGGATTCTTTGGAGCAGTACAGTAACGGGATCACTCTGTCAGTCCTGTACCTTCCTCCCTTGGGGGGGAGACGTCTGCTCTGTCCATCTGTCCATCTGTCTGGACGCCTCCAGGAGGCGGAGCCGGCTGAGGAGGACTCACACATGGCTCGTTCAGGAGGAATGTTACGGGCTCTGGAACCAGATCACTGGTGCTTTGCGTCTGAGCGAGTGCTTCCAGGTGACGGCGGGGCGTGGTCCACTTCCTGTTGGGCGGGCCGAACCCAGGGCTGTCTTACAGCCTGGTGGATCAGACTTAAAGAGGAGAGATGATATGTTTACATCCGATTTAGTTTTCAGTTTTGTATGAACGGTTTACAGGAGAATTTGTTTGAATATAAAATATAACGAAGACAAGATGTCTCCTGTTCACTGGATCTGAAGTGGTGCTGATGTTTGGTTTTTCCTCCTCCTCCTGCTCCTTCCTCCTCCTCCTCCTGCTGCTCCTCCTCCTCCTCCTCCTGCTCCTCCTCCTCCTCCTCCTCCTGCTGCTCCTCCTCCTCCTCCTGCTGCTCCTCCTCCTCCTCCTCCTCCTGCTGCTCCTCCTCCTCCTCCTGCTCCTCCTCCTCCTCCTGCTCCTGCTCCTGCTGCTCCTCCTCCTGCTCCTCCTCCTCCTCCTGCTCCTCTACCCCCTCCACCCTGCTCTATATGTGACCTTGTCCCGGTGCCGTTGACCTGGGCAGTGCCGCGGACGGCCCCCAGGAACCTGCAGCTGTACCACCCCACCCCCAGCAGCCTGAACGCCCGCTGGGAGCCTGCCAGCGGCCAGGTGCAGCAGTACCGCGTCACCTACACCCCCCTGGACGGATCCAAGCCCGCCGCCTCGGTGAGCCCCCCCCTTCTGTCTCTCTCTCTCTCTCTCTCTCTCTCTCTCTCTCTCTCTCTCTCTCTCTCTCTCTCTCTCTCTCTCTCTCTCTCTCTCTCTCTCTCTCTCTCTCTCTCTCTCTCTCTCTCTCTCTCTCTCTCTCTCTCTCTCTCTCTCTCTCTCTCTCTCTCTCTCTCTCTCTCTCTCTGTCTGTTAAACAACAAGCTGTCATTAGTAACAGTAGTTGGCCTGAGGGTGGGAAGAGATCATTTGACCTTGTGATCTCTCTCCCCACCCAGCCCTCTCTCTGAGTGAGGGCTGGGTACTGGGGCCATGGACCTGGGTCCTCCTGGGTCCTCCCGGTCCTCCTGGGTCCTCCTGGGTCCTCCGGGTCCTCCTGGGTCCTCCTGGGTCCTCCTGGGTCCTCCTGGGTCCTCCTGGGTCCTCCTGGGTCCTCCTAGGTCCTCCTGGGTCCTCCTGGGTCCTAGGAGAACCACACAGCTGTGGTTCTGGTCTCGGGGCTGACTCTGCGTCTCATTGTTTTGGATGTGTCTCTAGCGGCGAGCCTCCCTGTGTTCCAGAAGGTCCTCAGACGGATTGGTCTGTAATTAGATGAAGGTTCCCAACGCTTGACTCATCTGCTTGTTGTTGCTCTTGATTAGCATTGATTACACCGCCGGCGCTGCTAGCCAGATCAAACACACGCTTACGTCAACACAGACGACACTAACTACTGGACGTATATGTATTACTGTATATATTACTGTATATATACTTATGACTCACAGCCCAGGAAGGACGTCCGTCCGGCCAGATGTGCGTCTCCTGACCGCCTGGAAAGTATAGTGTGGCCGGTTTGCAACGGTTCGTACCGACCCTTGTCTGAGGCGGTTCGTACCTGTTCGTTCCGGTTTGTTACGTTTTTTACCCATCCTGGTCTGTTATCTGGCCAGTCTGATGCGGTTCATACCGGTTCGTTACGGTTTGTACCGGTTTGTACCTGTCCCGGTCGGTTCACAGTCCGGTTCGTGCCGGTTCGTACGATGACGGTTCCGGCTGCGTTCTTTAATCACCAGCAGTTTGTTTTGTGTTAAACGGGTGGAGCCTTTGTGTCTTTGCGTCGGGAGGATTGAGAGACTCTATCACCTGGTCCCGGGTCGGGGGAGGTGGGGGGGGTCAGACGGCTTTGTGTGACTCCTCGTCTCGGCGGAGGTTGGCAGCGCTAATCTCCTACACCTGGGACCTCCGTCAAAACACTTTCTTTGTGTCTCTTTGTGAGCATCAAGGCCCTACCTCAACAACACTTTGTTTAGAGCTTTGGGCAGCATCTTTTCTCCGGGGGGAGGCGGGGGGGGGGACAGTGATCTGAGGACCTCCAGCTGTGAGGGGGGGGGGCAAATGTGGCAAGTGGTGATGACAGGTCAGACGTAGCTCCTCCACCCAGACATTCATCAGGGTGGGGGAGGAAGGGGGGAGGAAGGGGGGAGGAAGGGGGGTATGAGGTCAAGAGGGATGGGGTCATTGTGTACGTTAATGCTGCCAGACCAGAGTGTGATGTATCACCAGGGTCAGAGGTCAGATACACACAGACATAGACACAGATAGATACACACTTCACACGCACGCACAGAAATGTACACAGATAGACACACTAGACACAGACATATACACAGATAGAGAAGCAGTACACACTACACACACATATACACACACATGCACACGCACACGCACACGCACATGCACACACACACACACACACACACACACACACACACACTAACTACCTCACTCAGTCACACACACACGATGACCCTACATCCAGGTGCCACATCCTGACCCTACTTCCTGTTAACCTTTGACCCTGCTGTGTCCCCTGTTAACCTTTGACCCTGCTGTGTCTCCTGTTAACCTTTGACCCTGCTGTGTCTCCTGTTAACTTTTGACCCTGCTGTGTCTCCTGTTAACCTTTGACCCTGCTGTGTCTCCTGTTAATCTTCGACCCTGTGGTCTCTCCTGTTAATCTTTGACCCTGCTGTGCCTCCTGTTAACCTTTGACCCTGCCGTGTCCCCCTAGCTGTTGACCCCGGGGGGGACCCCCACCGCCCTGCTGGACGGCCTGCTGGCGGACACCCCCTACAGCGTGGAGGTGGTGCCGCTGTACGCGGACGGAGTCGGCCCAGGCATCACGGGCGACGGGAAGACACGTGAGGCCCCGCCCCCCCCCGCCGTGAGGTCATCGGTCATGTGACCTGTGTCGTGTCGTGCGAAAGTTCCCTTTGACATAAGCGTGGTTTAAACATTTTTAAACAGGTTTACACTTCGCTGTTAAAGACGACACGATGTCATAGGTCACATGACCTGTGTTTTGTTGTGTTGTGTTGTGTGAAGGTTTGGTGTCGTACACATGTGTGGTTTAAACACGGCTTCTTCATATCATTTGAGTGACTGAACCTCAGGCCGTCCCGCTGTGCCTGCTGGGGGGTCAGTGTGGGCGGGCGCAGTGGTCAGCTGTCATGGTTCAGTCTCCCAGTCAGCAGTGACGACCTCACAGAGGGACATTTACATCCAACCTTCAGGGCGTCTACCAGACGCTTTCATCCAAAGCGACTCACATAAGCACATTTGTCAGAAGAAAGAAAAACAAAAGATTTATTAAAGCGTCTTCCTCTTGTTTGGACTGAGGATGTATCAGACAAACATATTGCTCCACCTGCTGCACCCTAGTACCCCACCCTGTTGCCCCCAGGGCACAGCTCCCCCACCCCCCCCACCCTGCTGACGGAGGCCCCCTTGTGTTGCAGTGCCCCGCGCGGGCCCCAGGAACATGCGCGTGTTCGACGCCACGACCAACACCCTGACCATCGGCTGGGAGCACGCAGAGGGCCCCGTCAGCCAGTACAAGATCTCCTACGCACCCCTGACCGGAGACCCCATCACCGAGTTCGTAAGTCCCCCGCATCCGGACCCTGACCTTAGACTAGAGGAGGTTAGACTGGTGTTAGTCTAGAGGAGGTTAGACTAGTGTTAGTCTAGAGGAGGTTAGACTAGTGTTAGACTAGAGGAGGTTAGACTAGTGTTAGTCTAGAGGGGGTTAGACTAGTGTTAGTCTAGAGGGGGTTAGACTAGTGTTAGTCTAGAGGAGGTTAGACTAGTGTTAGTCTAGAGGGGGTTAGACTAGTGTTAGTCTAGAGGGGGTTAGACTAGTGTTAGTCTAGAGGGGGTTAGACTAGTGTTAGTCTAGAGGGGGTTAGACTAGTGTTAGTCTAGAGGAGGTTAGACTAGTGTTAGTCTAGAGGGGGTTAGACTAGTGTTAGTCTAGAGGGGGTTAGACTAGTGTTAGTCTAGAGGGGGTTAGACTAGTGTTAGTCTAGAGGGGGTTAGACTAGTGTTAGTCTAGAGTAGGTTAGACTGGTGTTAGTCTAGAGGAGTTAGCGTTTATAGACTAACGTTAACTTTAGACTAGAGGAGTATTTTGACCAATATTTATCCCCAAAAGTCCCGGCTGTGATCAGTTAGGTGCTTCTGTAGCTGTTTGTTGTTTGAGACGTTCCCTTGTCAGACGTTTGGGCGTCTCAGACCTTAGAAGACGTATTTCAGCTCTGACAGTTCTGACCCGAACAGATAATTAAAGCATTAACCAACGTCGGTACTTGGCCTCTTCACAAGGCGGCTACAAAGCTCCGCCGCGTATTAACGAGTCGTTAATTAGAACCATGACCTGCTGGAGGGAACGTCTCCAGGAGACCTACAGAGTCCTGGAGACGTTTGGGCTGGAGACCTGTG
>OLKM01000467.1:273494-280994 GCA_900291075.1 Melanogrammus aeglefinus | reverse complement strand
GACCCTGAGGTCCAGACCCTGAGGTCCAGACCCTGAGGACCAGACCCTGAGGTCCAGACCCTGAGGTCCAGACCCTGAGGACCAGACCCTGAGGTCCAGACCCTGAGGACCAGACCCTGAGGTCCAGACCCTGAGGACCAGACCCTGAGGTCCAGACCCTGAGGTCCAGACCCTGAGGTCCAGACCCTGAGGTCCAGACCCTGAGGTCCAGACCCTGAGGACCAGACCCTGAGGTCCAGACCCTGAGGTCCAGACCCTGAGGACCAGAGAATCCCGGGACGCCCCACCTTGGGGTCTCAGAGACCGCAGGCCACGCTCCGGATTCAACAAATAAGTCAAATGTTTGTTCCCGGGCTCTGAGGGTAGACCCTGGTCTGGTTGAGGGGGGAGGGGAGGGAGGGGGGGGCTCGGAGTGAAGACCCCGGAGTCTGCGCCCCGATGGAGTTGAGGACTCACAATCGACGCTGCTGGCGCTATGCGTCCGTGGTCGCCGTGACGACGCCTCCTCCGTCGAGCCGTGCCCCCGGTCTGGACCCGACCCAGGGTTTACACTGTGGGTTTTCTCCCTGAAAGGTTCCCCCGGTTCCTAAGTGGGTTTGAGAGTGGGATGTTGATGCTAGAGGGTATTTTAATCCACGGCCGGGTGAAGCGAACGGAATGAACCAAGGCCTCTACGACAAGACAGGAACACAACGATAAACAGGACCCGGCTGGTCGCCATGACAGCGGTATCGACAGCAAACACTCGCTTGTTTGTGACGCTGCGTAGAGCGTAAATACCGGAACACTTCCCGGTTCGGGACCAGGCATCCCAGCGCTGATGTCGGAACGTCGGGGCCGAAGGTCACGGTGCGTCAGGACACGATTGGCCGGGGCATGAAGTGTTGCTAGGCAACGGACGGGAGGGTCTGCAGCAGTGCTTTTCAAACTGGGTCGGGACCGATAAGTGGGTCCTCAGAGGACACAGACGCGCCTACACGCCACGTCTGTGACATTCAGCAGTAAGGCATTCGAAGACAGGATTCCTGAATTGAGGAATGTACCTTGAAACATTTGGAACTCTCAACTTTTTTGTTATGCTTCCCTGAGGATGTATTTCTGCACAATCACAAAGTATTTTACAGCACAAAGTATTGAGGGGTCCTGGGACACTGGGTCTGTGTTGTGTCCCTGGCCTGTGTCTCTTTGGGTTGTCTCGATTGTTACGGAGGTCTGCGTCCTCTGTGTTTTGTGTCCCTGGTTACCGTTCCTCTGTGTGCTGTCTCCACGGTAACGCTGGTGTCCGGGTCCCCGCAGCGTCCAACCAGGGGAAGCAGGAGATCACCTTCCCCGCCGGACAGCCCCGCTACTGCTTCGAGGGGCTCTCCCAGGACGCCCTCTACACCGCAACCGTGTTCGTGCAGACCCCCAACCTGGAAGGGCCCGGTGTCAGCGGCAAGGAGAGGACACGTGAGTCTCTGGTCGGGACGGGGGGACGGACGGCCCTCCGGTCCCAGCTCTGCCTCAGAGATCTGGGGTTACACCCAAAACGTTGTGGGGCCTGGTAGTCTAGACCCTGGAGGTTAGATGGTTTGACTGCTCGGAGGTTCTGGGGTCGATCCCCGAGTTCCAGCCTCCACTTAGAGCAACATGCCGTAACCCCTCCCCCTTCATAACCCCTACCTGTACTCACCCCTTCATAACCCCTACCTGTACTCACCCCTTCATAACCCCTCCCTGTACTCACCCCTTCATAACCCCTCCCTGTACTCACCCCTTCATAACCCCTCCCAGTACTCACCCCTTCATAACCCCTCCCTGTACTCACCCCTTCATAACCCCTCCCTGTTCTCACCCCTTCATAACCCTACCTGTACTCACCCCTACATAACCCTACCTGTACTCACCCCTTCATAACTCTACCTGGACTCACCCCTTCATAACCCCTCCCTGCTCCTATAGGACATGTATCTGAGGGGCGGCCCATTTACCATCCCGACCGCTGACTTCACACTCATACTGGATATCTTCTTTGTTTGTAACTCCCCTTTCTGTTTCTCTTGGGTCCAGTATTGAAACCGACCCCAGCTCCTACACAGCCCCCCACGCCCCCCCCTCCACCGACCATACCCCCGGCATGGGCAGGTGAGTACCCACAATCCTTTGCTGCTTTTTGTGTGTCCTGTGTGCCTCGGTTCCTCTGTTCCTCAGCTGGATGTGTCGCCACGGTAACCGGAGGCGTCTGGTCCGTTCCGTCATTTGGATCGTGCATCACAGGCCGCAATAATTCGATTCAGTTGATGTACGATTTTGCTACAAGCGTATTTGAAGGAGAAAATAACCGAAAAATTGATGGATACCCTTATTTCCTTAATCGGACCGAGGGAACATCAGCTGAGTCGCTTCTGGCTGCACATTGCACGGAGACGTAAAAGGCTCCACGTTTAGCACGCAAACCTCCCCCGGTCGGGCCGTCTGCGGGCCGGTCTAACGCGGACCACATGTGTAGACCGCCCCGGGTCCAGGCTGGGCCGACTCCCGTGGAGACACAACAGGCTGGGTGTTGAAACCGACCCAGGGACAGCTCCCTGGGTCCTGGTTCACCCGGGTTCGAGTATTACATAAAACAAACCTTTTTATGAACGTCGAGAAGGAGGGAGCATCGATGCTGCGAGAGTTCTCTCCGACACATCAGGCTCACATTAATCCCCGTTTCTTTTGGCCCATTGATTACGGCGGGAGAGAAAGCGATTAAAGATAGCTCACTTTCAGGCCTTCTGGCCACCAAATGTTTCTTGTTTTCCAAGGAATTTTTTGATCAGTTAAATTGATAATTATAGTGCAGAGACCCATCACGTCACCACCCCCCCCTCCGCTCAGCCGCTCTGCCTTTGAGGCCTTGTTCTGCGGTCCAGACTCCAGTCATTACCCCTGGCCGCTGCCACCCTCTCAGCGGGTGCTTGGGCCGGTGCCTTCAGAAGACGGATGGTATCCGCACCGTCTGAGCTCTGCCGGTTTGTTTTCATTCCCCGTTTTCAGTGTGCAAAGGGGCCAAGGCCGACGTGGTGTTCCTGATCGACGGCTCCTGGAGCATCGGCGAGGACAGCTTCAGGAAGGTCATCGGATTCGTCTCCAACCTGACCGGCGCCTTCGACATCATCGGGCCGTCCGGGATTCAGGTTGGGAGTTAGAACGGCGCGTGTTACCTCGGAACCCTTTGGCAATCCACCACATTCTCCTTTAGATCTAGGGAGTTTAGCAGACGCTTTAATCCAAAGGGAGGACATTTGTCAGGAGAAAGAAAAACAACAAATATCTCTGTGGGTAGGCCTATAGTGAGGATGTTCCCAGAACCAAGTGCCAAGCACTAACAATCGCTAGGCTAACCCATTCCCTGTATGCTACAAAGATAGCTAGGATAAGATGCTACAGAATGCTAAGTACTCTTTTTAGCTGCAAGTACATTAAGTGACACAGTACCTCTTGATCCCTTTAACATGATACTGTGATTCAAATCCTTACAAATGGACCTGGCCCTGTAATGCTAACGTCTGGATATGACGGTAGCTGGTTAGCATGGCGCTAGCCGACCATTTGCTAAATTGGTCTTGGTGTCTCTTGGTCGTCAGGTGTCCTTCGTGCAGTACAGCGACAGCGCCAAGACCGAGTTCAGGCTGAACGCCTACCAGGACAAGGGCACCGTGCTGTCGGCCTATAAGCTGCTGCCCTACAGAGGAGGGAACACCAAAACAGGTGGGGCCACGCATACTTCACCGTCCTTCTCACTCTCACTCTCACTTTCACTTTCACTTTCACTTTCACTTTCACTTTCATCCTTCTCCTGGGCCTGACTCACCTACTGGCCATCTCGGAATGCGGTATTCAGCATTTGGTTCCCTCCACCCAGCGAATGTTAGAAGCAAGATGGCTGCCAGTGGAATAAGGACCAGGAGTGGACATTTAGGGCACTTCCTGCAGTATTTACCAGGAGAATACTTGGTAGAGTGGAACTAGGGATTCAGCATTGAATTGCAAAAGTCAAAATGCTTTTTCTTTCCAAGTCCATTGATATGTGGAGTAAGGGCCTGGCATGTGTAGTTTGTAACAACCACAGCCAGAAGGGCTATTGCATAACCATGAGAAAGAATACAATGCAGCCATCGTTTATACTCCTTGGATGGATTACAAAAGCTTTCTAAGTTGCCCATCATTCTATAGGAATTTATCAGACAGAGAGATGTTCTCCATCACACTCTGAGGTTCTCTACCAGACTCTGAGGTTCTCTACCAGACTCTGAGGTTCTGTGGCAGACTCTGAGGTTCTCTACCAGACTCTGAGGTTCTCTACCAGACTCTGAGGTTCTGTGGCAGACTCTGAGGTTCTCTACCAGACTCTGAGGTTCTCTACCAGACTCTGAGGTTCTGTGTCAGACTCTGAGGTTCTCTACCAGACTCTGAGGTTCTCTACCAGACTCTGAGGTTCTCTATCAGACTGAGGTTCACCCAGGGGTTGTCCACAGTTCTCTGATGTTCTCCTGTGTTCTCCGACAGGTGTGGCCCTGACACACACCTACGAGAAGGCCTTCAGCGTGGCCAACGGCATGAGGAGGAACGTCCCGAAGATCGTGGTGACGGTGACGGACGGCCGTTCGCAGGACGAGGTGAAGAAGGGCGCGCAGCAGCTGCAGCACGCGGGTGAGTCGAGGTCGATGGCCTCACACCGCCTGGGTTCATGGTCCACGCAGGAACCCCCATGTCCCTATTTGCCCAACCTTTAGTATAAATTACTGCCTGGAGACGCTTCAAAGGCGTACCTTCAAAGACCCAGATGGAGTGGAGGAACAGGGGGAGAAACACTGGAGGAGGGGACCTCTGAGAGGAGAGAGGGAAACCATAGGCAGGCAGACAGCTCCGGGCTGCCTTGCTCAGGAGCACTCCGGTGGAAAGCGGCTGATTGATTGAGTCTGCAGCCTTTTAGAGAAGGTGGTCTGAACCTCCCACAGCCGTCTCCTCCTCTAGACCCCCCTGTTCCCCCCCTGGCACCCTAATACATGTCTTGAGTGAGACCATGTGTAGGCTGGAGTCAGCCTACAGAGATTCCTCCTGGTGGGGGGGTCAGTGCAAAGTGTTTCCGTCCCTGAGGTTGCCTGTGTTTCCTCTCTTCCCTCTCTCCCTCCTCTCCACTATCTCCTCTTCCTCCAATCCCTCCTCTTCTTCTCTCTCCTCCTCCTCTCTCTCCTCTCCCCCTCTCCCTCCCCTCTCTCTCCTATCTCCCTCCTCCACTCCCTTCTCTCTCTCCACCCCCTCCTCTCCCCCTCTCCCTCCTCCTCCTTCCCCCTCTCCTCTCCCTCCCCCTCCTCCCTCTCCCCTCTCCCTCTCTCCCTCCACCCCCCTCCTCTCCCCCTCTCCCTCCTCCTCTCTCCCTCTCGCCCATTCCCTCCTCCTCCTCGCCCACTCTCCTCTCTCTTCCTCCTCTCCTCCACCCCTTCCACTCAGCCCTTCTCCCCTCCTCCTCGCCCTCTCTCTCTCTCACCACCTCCTCTCTCTCTCGCCTCTCCACCCTCTCCTCTCTCCCTCTTCCCCGTCCTCTCTCTCTCGTTCTCTCTCCTCCTCTCCCTCTCCTCTCCCCCCTCTCCCTCCTCCTCCTCTCTCCCTCTCCCCCTCTCTCCTTCCCCCTCTCCCTCCTCCTCTCCCTCCTCCTCTCCGCCGTCTCCCTCCTCCTCCCACTCTCTCTCCACCTCCTCCTCTACCCTCTCCTCCTTCCTCCTCTCTCCTCTCTCTTCACCCCCTCCTCTCCCTCTCTCTCCACCCCCTCCTCTCTCTCCCCTCTCCCTCTCTCCCTCCACCCCTTCCCCGTCTCCCTCTCCCTCCTCTCTCTCCTTCCTCCTCTCCCCCCTCTCCCTCCCCCTCCTCCCCCTCTCTCTCCAGGCTACACGGTCTTCGTGGTGGGCGTGGCTGACGTGGACTTCGGCGAGCTGCAGAGCATCGGCAGTAAGCCCAGCGAGAGGCACATCTTCGTGGTGGACGGCTTCGACGACTTCGAGACCATCAGGGAGAACCTCGTCACCTTCATCTGCGAGACCGCCACCTCATGTGAGCTAGCGTGGCTTCGCCGTGGCGTCGTCGCGAATCCCGCTCATGGTCTGA
The DNA here is from genome assembly GCA_900291075.1 of Melanogrammus aeglefinus. Classification (NCBI taxonomy): domain Eukaryota; kingdom Metazoa; phylum Chordata; class Actinopteri; order Gadiformes; family Gadidae; genus Melanogrammus; species Melanogrammus aeglefinus. The sequence continues at coordinate 274,868 of OLKM01000467.1, read as the reverse complement.
TCAGCATGGTGCTCATGTTGTCCCCTTATCCTCTCTTGCAGCGTGTCCCTTAATCTTCCTCAATGGATTCACCTCTCCCGGTAAGCCCACGGCCGATTCTTATCGATTATTGATTTGTTTACAGTCGAGCCAGTTGATTGAAATGCTAAGATCTGTTTTTTTTCTATCATGCAAAGAAACAGTTGCTGTTGGCGTCACGAGTACGGCGATCAGCCTGACCTCACTACCTGTTTGGGTCTGACATCACTTCCTGTCTCCCCATGCTCCCTAGGCTTCCGGATGCTGGAGGCCTTCAACCTGACGGAGAAGACCTACAGCTCCATCAAGGGGGTGTCCATGGAGCCCGGCTCCTTCAACAGCTACACCGCCTACCGCCTCCACAAGAACGCCTTCCTGAGCCAGCCGTCCACGTGAGTCTGACCCGCCCGCATCTGGACCAAACCAAACCACTGGCCCCCCCCCCCCCCCCCCCACCCAGTCAGACTCCCCCACATCTGGACCAAACCACTGCCTGCCCCCCAGTCCGCCCCCGCATCTGGACTAGACCACTGCCCCCCCCGCCGATCAGTCCGCCCCCGCATCTGGACTAGACCACTTCACTCCCCCCACTAACAACCCCAGACTCAAGATTTCTGTCTTCCTCATCATTCAGATGATATGTCCCAAAATGCTACAAGCATTCCTGAGCTTTATGACATTTACCCACATGCGCAAATCACAGCCTCTCCCACGTACACACACATACAAGGGCCAGGGTAGTCTCGCTAAGACTCCCAGAGAAAAGGTACTGGGTCCCATACCTCAGGCCCCCCATTCTTGAGCAAGATGCCCGCCCCGCTATCTTCTGCTTCTGGACTTGAACCCAAACGCCCACCCCCCCTAAAAACAACAGATAGATCCACCAGGTAGCAGCGCCGCGATGCTAACACCGCAGCCCCAAGTTACACGACGAAGCCCAGGGGCGAAAGCTAGCGGGTGGCTCGCGCTGCGCCAGTGCACCACGGCAGCAGTGAACCTGGAGTCTCTACGGACACGACAGGACGGGTCTTGCCCAGCAATGTTCAGGGAAAGTGTTTTTAAACTCCGACCCCCGAAAGCAGGTCAAATAGATTTATGATGCTGTTAAGTTTCCTCAGATGGCTGAACCCAACGGGGATGACCCTTAAACACACACACACACACACACACACACACACACACACACACACACACACACACACACACACACACACACACACACACACACACACACACACACACACACACACACACACACACAGACATTTTATGACCAGACTCACTGGTCCTCCACCTGGTTGCGAAGTTCCTGACCAACAGTACCCTCACCCCCCGCCATTTTGGCCGACGTCAGCG
>OLKM01000467.1:250994-265994 GCA_900291075.1 Melanogrammus aeglefinus | reverse complement strand
GAGGAGGATGTTTTAGCACCGGCATTAATTATAAGCACCCTGTCGTAAGCAATTACAGTCCTCTGTCAGTTGGGGAGGATGGGTGTGTGTGTGTGTGTGTGTGTTCGTGTGCGTGTGCGTGTGTGTACCTGCCTCACCTTGATGCAGGTTCAAACACCTTGCCCCTGGAGAGAAAGTGTGCCTCCACCACCACCGCTGGGAACAGGCAGGAGGGGAAGCTACGGTCTGAGGGCAAGCACAAGACAGGACCCTACCATACCAGGACTAGGACTAGGACCAGAACCAGGACAAGGAACCTACCAGGACCAGAACCAGAACCATACCAGGACCAGGACCTACCAGAACCAGAACCAGGACTAGAACCATACCAGGACCAGGACTAGAACCAGAAACCGAACTAGGACCAGAACCGGGACCAGGAACCTACCAGGACCAGAACCATACCAGGACCAGGACCCTACCAGGACCCTACTAGGACTAGCCTCAGAACCAGGACCAGAACCAGGACCAGGACCAGGACCAGGACCAGCCAGGACCAGGACCAGAACCAGGACCAGGACCAGGATGTAGTCAGATCCCCATCAGAACCATCAGATCTCCGTGTACTTTTGTGTTTGAAAAAACCTAAAAGGGTCAACAAATTCTTCCAGAAATAAGGAGTGGAAAAGGCATTCTGGTCTTCAGAAAGACTATCGCTGACTCGTCCTCTGGCCGTTACTCAAGACAATCAGTAACTAAACAGAAACCAACCAACCAACCAACCCACCACCAACCATAACCAACCTTACCCCTCCTTCCTTTATAATAGTCCTTCCTTTACAACGCCCTGTCTGTGAACGAACACCAGAACTACAGACAGTGGGGGTCCACCTTAACTGACACTGGTCTTAGACTGAGCTCTACAGCCAGTGGGGGTCCCCCTTAACTGACACTGGTCTTAGACTGAGAGCTACAGACAGTGGGGGTCCCCCTTAACTGACACTGGTCTTAGACTGAGAGCTACAGACAGTGGGGGTCCATTATAATTGACGGCGCCCTCTTCTTCTTCTTTCCCCAGAGAGAGGAGTCCAAGTGTCCTGCTCTGCCAAACGCCTGCACCTGCGCCTCGGACAGCTCCAGCACCGGGGAGCAAGGGCCCATCGGCCCGGTGGTAAGATCAACCTGCCTCTGGAGAGACCCTCTACACAGCCCCCCCGGACTCCTCCTCCATACAGCCCTCTGACAGAAGGGCTGTATGGAGGAGGAGTAAGCCCAGACTCCCATATCGCTGCACCTTCACCGGTCAGCACGTTGATCCAAGGTTTTCCGTTACACTTGGCCGTCGAAATGGACAAGTCTGTCAAAATGGACGTGACCCTTATTTTGTAGATTAGGCCCCGCCCTCTCTGGCACGTAAGGTATAGAGTACGATGTCAATGACAGATATACAGACCAGTAAGACAAGGGGAGCGAGGGAGAAGAGCCCAAAGCCTAAATCCACCTTGTCTTCATAAGTGTTCGTATCTACCGCAGTCTGGGCCAACAACAACAACGCTAGGACTCTGGCTTAGTTTCTGATTCCGTCCCATATCTTCTTTCTTATTTTGTTCTTTCTGTCCTTCTTTCTTTCTTTCTTTCTTGGTCTTTATTTGCATATTATCTTATTTCCTTTCTTTATTCATCTTAGTTTCTCTCATTTTTTCTTTATTTTCTCCATATTGCCTCCTGTCCTCCAATCTCCCATCCAGTAGATGACAGAACAGTCCTTCTGGTTCTTCTCTTAGCTTACCGTTCTCCTGATTCTCTAAGCTTACAGTCCTGTTCGTCGCTAAGCTAACAGTCCTAGTTCTCTAAGATAACAGTCCTGGTTCTCTAAGCTAACAGTCCTGGTTCTCTAAGCTAACAGTCCTGGTTCTCTAAGCTAACAGTCCTGGTTCTCTAAGCTAACAGTCCTGGTTCTCTAAGCTAACAGTCCTTGTTCTCTAAGCTAACAGTCCTGTTTCTCCTGGCTAACAGTCCTTGTTCTCTAAGCTAACAGTCCTTGTTCTCTAAGCTAACAGTCCTGATTCCTCTCTGAGATCCCAGTCCTTCCGGTTCTTCAGAGTCATGCCGTGGAGGAGTGGAGGTAGAGAGTGGAGGAGAGTACTGCACCATGAAGTCTTGTAACCAAGCAAAACATGTCGTCTCCGCCTCATAAAACCTGACCTATTTTCCTGGAGCGGTTCCTGGCCAAACTTTGTTCTACATCTGCCGGTTCGGACGCTCGTAATATAAAGAGCATTTTATGGAAAGAAAAAAGTTCTCACCACAGTATTTCACTTGTATATTTAAGGTAATACCCTCCGTAGAATTCATGGAACGATGGACTTAGGCCCACCAAAATGAAATGACCCTATGTTGAATGTTCATTAGCCATCCGTCAGTGTTTATGTCATCTATATGATGTTGGGTAAGTTACTTTTAAGCCAATATACGCTAATTGGCGAATGAAAATAAGGGACCAAATAGCTGCTGCGAGCCAGCACACATTTGTTCCTTTTCAGTGAACGTATCGCAGCGCACAGATTGACTCCAGCTGCAGTCTAACGTTGACGACCCCCTCTCTCCTCCCCAGGGTGCCCCGGGATCCAAGGGTCTCCGAGGGGAGCGCGGAGAGACCGGAATAGCTGTGAGTACCCCCCTGGGACGAGCCCCACCCTGTGCAGTAGCCACGCCCACTGCCCTGGTAACGCCAGCGAGGTCGAAGGCTGGGTGTTTACCTTCTGTGTTCAAGCAGCGTTTGGTATTTTGTCTTCTGGTTCCGCCAGACTTCCACAGAACAGCCTGCAGGCAGCCAGAGAGAAATAAGAGTAACTGTTTAAAATAAATAGAATAAAGAGTTTAAGATAAATAATCCACATTCCAGATCCACCTTTTAAACTCGGTTGATCTCCTGCCCGACAACAGAGCTAACAGCAGCAGCTGTCATCCAGGATCTGTTGTTGATTCACACAGTAGCATGTGAGAAGCTGGGAACCGGTCCCAGATGAACTGACTGACTGAGGAGGAGGTATCTCCATTGTCCCACTCAGGGGTCCTGGCTGTCACTGCAGAAGAGCTTCAGGACACGACCACAACACAGAGATCACGTTAAAAACCAGACAACGCTAGGAAACACAAAATACACAAACATATATCGACATGCAGAATATTGAAAGAGACATATAGAGATATATTGTATGTTGTACGTCCTTGCACTTAAATATAGTACTTAGCATGGTGTAGCATCTTATCCTAGCTGTCCCTGTTGTGTACGGGGACGGGTTAACCTAGTGATGGTTAGTGCTGGCACTTGGTTCTATGAACATCCTCACTGTACCCACAGAGACATGTTGTTGTAAATGTAAACATTGTATTTCTGAATCATGTCCTGTTGTTGCCGGTCTCTCCGCTGGCCCAGTGTCTCTAACCGGTCTCCTCCTCTCAGGGGCCTTTGGGCCACCCTGGGGTGATGGGGCCCCCCGGACCCCTGGGTCTACCCGGGCCCCAGGGCCCCAGCGGCATGTCCATCCCGGGAGAAGCTGTAAGTACCCCCACCCCCCCCCTACCCCCACTAATTCTGAGGGCCACATGAGTTCTCTGACCCCTGAGCTCTGTGACCCCTCGGGGCCATGCCTCTCTGACCCCTAAGGTTCCAGGTGAGGGCTCTGTGACCCCTGAGCTATGTGACCCCTGGGGGCCACGCCTCTCTGACCCCAAAGGTTCCACGTGAGGGCTCTGTGACCCCTGAGCTATGTGACCCCTCGGGGCCACGCCTCTCTGACCCCTAAGGTTCCAGGTGAGGGCTCTGTGACCCCTGAGCTCTGACCCCTCGGGGCCACGCGGCCGTAGCGGTGCTCCTCGTAAGGGGAGGGTTCACAGGTGGGGCCGCGGTCGCTGCGGTCCTGACCCCTCCCAGTCTGGGGGTGGGGGCTTCGTTAGCGACGTGGACGCAAGGACGCAAAGGGTTCATAACTCCTCACGTCGCCCCCTCTCTTTAATCCCCTTAAAGAGAGGGGGTTAATCCCCTTAAAGAGAGGGGGTTAATCCCCTTAAAGAGAGGGGGTTAATCCCCTTAAAGAGAGGGGGTTAATCCCCTTAAAGAGATGGGGTTAATCCCCTTAAAGAGAGGGGGTTTATCCCCTTAAAGAGATGGGGTTAATCCCCTTAAAGAGAGGGGGTTAATCCCCTTAAAGAGAGGGGGTTAATCCCCTTAAAGAGAGGGGGTTTATCCCCTTAAACAGGGGGTTTATCCCCTTAAACAGAGGGGGTTTATCCCCTTAAAGAGAGGGGGTTAATCCCCTTAAAGAGAGGGGGTTAATCCCTTTAAAGAGAGGGGGTTAATCCTCTTAAAGAGAGAAGGTTAATCCCTTTAAAGAGAGGGGGTTAATCCCCTTAAAGAGAGGGGGTTAATCCCCTTAAAGAGAGAAGGTTAATCCCCTTAAAGAGAGGGGGTTAATCCCCTTAAAGAGAGGGGGTTAATCCCCTTAAAGAGAGGGGGTTAATCCCCTTAAAGAGAGGGGGTTAATCCCCTTAAAGAGAGGGGGTTAATCCCCTTAAAGAGAGGGGGTTAATCCCCTTAAAGAGAGGGGGTTAATCCCCTTAAAGAGAGGGGGTTAATCCCCTTAAAGAGAGGGGGTTAATCCCCTTAAAGAGAGGGGGTTAATCCCCTTAAAGAGAGGGGGTTAATCCCCTTAAAGCGAGGGGGTTAATCCCCTTAAAGAGAGGGGGTTAATCTCCTTAAAGAGGGGGGTTAATCCCCTTAAATAGGGGAGGGGTTCGCGGCCCTGTGCGTTATGCCCTGACCTCATCTGGCCTCGTTCTGGACGTCCTGGCGGTATTTGAATCTGAACGTCTGACAGACATTAAAGCCTCCATCACTCGGTGTTCATAAATGCCGACGAGATGATCCAGAGGTTCAATCCGGCCGCCCCCACCGACCGTGTTCCAGACCTAATCCCGCTGTCCCGGCGTCGGGAACATGGATCCTAGCAACTTGGCGTTTTAATGACCGCAAAGCACGACGTGTTTTGGCGGTTCGCATCTTCCTCCACCCTCCCCTCACTGATTCATCTTCTATGTCTCTCCCCCCCATCTCCCTCCCTCCCTCGCTCTCTCTCTCTTTCTCCCCCTCTCTCTCCCTCTCTGCCTCTCTCACTCTCTCACCCCCTCTCCCACCTTCCCCCCTCTCTCTTTCCTCTCTCTCTCTCCCTCTCTCCTCCCCTCTCTCTCTCCCCTTCTCTCTCTCTCTCTCGCTCTCTCTCTCTCCTCCCTTCCCCCCCTCTCTCTCCCTCCCTCGCTCTTTCTCCCTCTCTGTCTCTCTCACTCTCACCCCCTCTCCCCCCTTCCCCCTCTCCCCCTCTCTCCCTCTCTCTCCTCTGCAGGGCCGACCTGGACCTAAGGGAGATTCTGGTGATTCAGGCCTCCCCGGGATGAAGGTATGTGTTCTGCTGGCTGGGTTCCCGTTGGGGGGGGTGAGACTACCACTCTGGCCTCTCGCCCGGCCACAGAGCCACGCTTACTATATCACAAAAGGGAGAAGAGAGAGAGAGGGAGACGGGGGAGAGAGGGAGGGAGAGAAAGGGAGACGGGAGAGGGAGAGAGAGAGAGAGACGGAGACGGGAGAGAGGACGGGAGAGGGAGAGAGAGAGGGAGACGGGAGGGAGAGAAAGGGAGACGGGAGAGGGAGAGGGAGAGAGAGAGGGAGACGGGAGGGAGAGAAAGGGAGACGGGAGAGAGAGAGGGAGAGGGAGAGAGAGTCTGGGGGGAGTGCAGAGTCCAGGTTTTTGAAAGATTACTTCTTGATAAAAGCCCTTCTTAAGAGTGAGGAACAAAGACTGATGCCAGGGACCAATCAGAAGTCTGTAAAGAGGGAGAGTGCTGAGCATCTGTTCTCCTCTCCCACTCACTCCTTCTTGTGGAGCTGAGAGGAGGTGTTCCTGGTTAGATCTCCACCCGCCACTCAGAGACGGGCGGGGGTGATGACCAATGAAAACACCGGGGAGAGGATCGCTTTCGCTGAGCGATGAGGTGCTCCTGAAGTATGGCCCGGATTCCTGCGAGTCAAAGCCGTTAGCCGGTAGCGGTTGGAACGCCTCCACCGGAGCTCCCTGGAGATGGATGGGGGGGCTTAGTGGATGTCACGCATCAAGCGCACCACGCATTAGGCTCAACTCCACCTGACAGCGCTTTTACTCTGGAATCCAGATAAAGTGCTGGCAGTTGGGGCTTTTATTGTGCTGCTTTTTCTCTGAAGTGTCTCTTAATAGGACCCTGCAAGTGGGCGTACGTTCTTAGCTTGGACGGTCCCAGTAGGTTCAAACTCGCTCGCTCACTCACTCACTCACTCACTCACTCGCTCGCTCACTCACTCACTCACTCACTCACTCACTCACTCACTCACTCACTCACTCACTCACTCACTCACTCCTTCAGCCATCCATCGGTCAATAAACCATCTGGTTGTCCGTCCGTCCTCCATCTACCAATGCATGTCCCGCCTCTAAACATGTCGTTTAGCTCAAAGAAGTCCAGAGTAAGGGAACGTCTTCTAGGTCTTTGTGTCTCCAACCAGACCTTCGTGAGGCCATACTTCACATCCAGGCATCCTGTCGTTCAGTCAAAGCTCCTGCCTTGCCCAACGGCACACTGGCTACAGGCAGGCTGTGGCTGGCTAGCTGTTAGCCTCGAGCAGCTAACCGGCTGCGTTGTAGTCTGAGTGCTGAGCTCCAGGCTGGGCTGTAGCTGGGTGTAGCTGTTAGCTGTAGCTGTTATCCGTTTCTGGGCTGTAGCTGTTAGCTGTAGCTGTTAGCTGTAGCTATTAGCTGTGATTGGGCTGTAGCTAGGCTGTAGCTGTTAGCTGTGACTGGGCTGTAGCTAGGCTGTAGCTGTTAGCTGTGACTGGGCTGTAGCTAGGCTGTAGCTGTTAGCCGTGACTGGGCTGTGACTTGGTTGTGGCTGGGCTGTAGCTGTTAGCTGTGGCTGTTAGCTGTAGCTGTTAGCTGTAGCTGTTAGCTGTGGCTGGGCTCCAGGTGACAGTGTTGGAGCAGATGCTCCTCCACGTGGTCCTGATCACAGAAAATAACCCAGAGAAGAGATTCTGAGTAAACGATTGCAAAGAACTAAAGAGAGGAGATTTAGGAGGCGAGTTGTGAATGACACTCGCTGGACTGAACCTGTGTGTGTGTGTGTGTGTGTGTGTGTGTGTGTGTGTGTGTGTGTGTGTGTGTGTGTGTGTGTGTGTGTGTGTGTGTGTGTGTGTGTGTGTGTGTGTGTGTGTGTGTGTGTGTGTGTGTTCCAAAGGGTCTCCCCGGTACCTCCGGGCCCCCGGGCCCCATCGGACCGGCTGGCATCAGGGTGAGTCCTCCTCATGGTTCCTCTGCTCTCATTGGCTGCCCGTGTGGTTGCTAGGCGCTGCCACGGGGTCTGAAGGGAAAAAGAAGCAGTGATTAACCCCCCCCCCCCTCACCCTTTCTTTCCGTTCCAGGGACCCCCGGGTAAAGAGGGCGTGACCGGACCCAGGGGCCCTGCAGGGCCCATGGTACGTTGACCTCTGTTCAGTGGTCCAGACGACCCCTGAGAGTGTTTAGTCTGCAGCTCTGACACCGGACACTACCCAGTGCAACCACCTCCTGCTGCTCCTCCTCCTCCTCCTCCTGCTGCTCCTCATTCTGCTCCTCCTCCACCTCCTCCTCCTCCTCTCAGACTCCGGCTCCTCCTCCTCCTCCTCCCCTACCTCCTCCTCCACCACCTCCTCCTCCACCCCCTCCTCCTCTTCCTCCTCCTCCTCCTCCTGTCTCAGACTCCACCTCCTCCTCCACCTCCTCCTCCTCCTCCCCCACCTCCTCCTGCTCCACCTCCTCCAGACAACCACATCTACAGTTTAAAACCATGAGTATTAACCATAATGTCAAACCATTGTGATGGTGAACGAACAGCAGCTGCACTGGAGTCGAATTGAACTCCCTGAGTGTCCATTAGTGATGATGTCAAGCGTGTGTGTGTGTGTGTGTGTGTGTGTGTGTGTCTGTCTCTTGTGTGTGTGTGTGTGTGTGTGTGTGTGTGTGTGTGTGTGTGTGTGTGTGTGTGTGTGTGTGTGTGTGTGTGTGTGTGTGTGTGTGTGTGTGTGTGTGTGTGTGTGTGTGTGTGTGTGTGTGTGTCTGTCTCTTTGTGTGTGTGTGTGTGTGTGTGTGTGTGTGTGTGTGTGTGTGTGTGTGTGTGTGTGTGTGTGTGTGTGTGTGTGTGTGTGTGTGTCTGTGTATGTCTCTGTGTGTACGTGTTTCTGTGAGTGCGATTGGTTCAACCTTTGCCAAAACCTGACCCTATTGGACAGGGCCCTGACCAATCATAACCACTTCTCATATCATTTCCAGTTCCCAATGTTAAGTTCTAATGATTCCTCCTCCCCCCCCAACAGGGAGCTCCCGGATCCCCCGGCGGTCCGGGACACGCGGGCCAACCAGGAAAACCCGGAGACAACGGCGTTCCAGTGAGTATCCACCATCCCCACCGCGTCATCCCACCGCGACCCCTGACCCCTCAGGGATGCGACACTAACACCCTTCTTCTTCTTCTCTCTGTCCAGGGCGCGTCCGGCATGAAGGGAGACAAGGGAGAGAGGGTGAGTCCTGCTGGGAGCAGACGTTAGGGGGAACCCTGGGGGGGCTGGGACCTGGGTCCTGGGGGGGGGGGGGGGAGTTAAATGCACATGAAGGCAGACGTCGGAGGAAGCTCCTGCCTGGAGAACATGTGCAGAAGGCTCATGCCGCATGAGCCTTCTGCACATGTTCTCCAGCCAGGAGCTTCCTCAGACCTCTGCAGGGTCTGACCGGTCCGGGGGGGGGGGCCGGGCTGAGGGCACCTGACCTCTGACCTCTAACGTCTGCTGTCCCGACTCACTGTGTGTCTGTCTGTGTCTCCGTGTGTCCGTGTGTGTCTGTGTATCCGTGTGTCCGTGTGTGTCTGTCCCCAGGGCGACTTCGCTCCCCAGAACATGATGCGCTCCATCGCCAGGCAGGTCTGTGAGCAGCTGGTCAACGGTGAGTCCGCTCAGTACACCTCCTGGGGCGCGGAGCACCTTCGGACGAGTCCGCAGGTGTCACCTCAGGTGTCACCTCAGGTGTCTCCTCAGGTGTCTCCTCAGGTGTCACCTCAGGTGTCACCTCAGGTGTCTCCTCAGGTGTCTCCTCAGGTGTCACCTCAGGTGTCTCCTCAGGTGTCTCCTCAGGTGTCTCCTCAGGTGTCACCTCAGGTGTCTCCTCAGGTGTCTCCTCAGGTGTCTCCTCAGGTGTCTCCTCAGGTGTCCTGAGAATGCTTTTGTTTCCTCTCCCGGGCTCCGCAGCACAAATGTCCCGCGTCAGCTCCATGATCAACCAGATCCCCAGCGGTTACCGTGGCAGCAGCACCCCGGGGCCGGCCGGACCCCCGGGGCCCCCCGGAGGTCAGGGCACCCGCGGAGAGCCCGGCCAGACGGGGAGGAACGGTTTCCCCGGCGGCCCAGGGTTACCCGGGCAACTGGGGGAGAGAGGTACGTGTGGGGACCCCCAACCCCCTTCACCGATACGGGTCATGACCCACATCACGACGTCACGGCAACCTGTTCGGTCACTGCCACCGACATGACCTGCAGAGCGGCGTTGCTCTGTAGCGTGTGACATCATCGCTCTGTAGCGTGTGACGTCATCGTTCTGTAGCGTGTGACGTCATCGTTCTGTAGCCTGTGACATCATCGCTCTGTAACGTTTGACATCATCGTTCTGTAGCCTGTGACATCATCGTTCTGTAGCCTGTGACATCGTTGTTCTGTAGACTGTGACATCATCGTTTGGTAGCGTGTGACATCATCGCTCTGTAGACTGTGACGTCATCGTTCGGTAGCGTGTGACGTCATCGTTCTTTAGCCTGTGACATCATCGCTCTGTAACGTTTGACATCATCGTTCTGTAGCCTGTGACATCATCGTTCTGTAGCCTGTGACATCGTTGTTCTGTAGACTGTGACATCATCGTTTGGTAGCGTGTGACATGATCGCTCTGTAGACTGTGACATCATCGTTCTGTAGCGTGTGACGTCATCGTTCTGTAACGTTTGACATCATCGCTCTGTAGATTGTGACATCGTTCTGTAGCGTGTGACGTCATCGTTCTGTAACGTTTGACATCATCGTTCTGTAGCGTGTGACGTCATCGTTCTGTAGCCTGTGACGTCATAGTTCTGTAACGTGTGACATCTTTCTGTAGCGTGTGAAAGCATCGTTCTGGAGCGTCTGAAATCGCTCTGCAGCGTGTGACATCATCATTCAGTAGCGTGTGACATCATCGTTCTGGAGCATTTGACGTCATCATTCTGTAGCCTGTGACGTCATAGTTCTCCAGTGGGTTACATCATTATTGTGTAACGTGTGATATCATCGTTCTGTAGCTATTGACATCATCGTTCTGTAGTGGGACATAATTGCTCTGTAGCGTGTGACATCATCGTTCTGTAGCCTGTGACATCATCGCTCTGTAGTGTGACATCATTCTTCTGGGATGCGTTGCCTCATGAGGTCATGTCCTTGTGTTCCACCAGAGCTAACTCCTCTGTTTGTGTGTGTGTGTGTGTGTGTGTGTGTGTGTGTGTGTGTGTGTGTGTGTGTGTGTGTGTGTGTGTGTGTGTGTGTGTGTGTGTGTGTGTGTGTGTGTGTGTGTGTGTGTGTGTGTGTGTGTGACCTGCAGGTGCGGCGGGCGAGAAGGGCGAGCGAGGCCCGGCAGGTGTGGCCCAGAGAGGCCAGAGAGGTCCCCAAGGTACGGTACAGCCCTGCGGCTAGCGGCTAGCCTCCAGCTGCTTAGCGTAGCAACGCGCCCGCCCTCAGGAAACGGCTGTATGTGTGGGGCGGAAGGGGGGCGGAGTGGGGGGGGGGAACGAGGTCATAGTGGTCCAGTTGTGGAGAGTCAGCAAGTTTTGGGCCGACGCTCATCACCAGTGTGTGTGTGTGTGTGTGTGTGTGTGTGTGTGTGTGTGTGTGTGTGTGTGTGTGTGTGTGTGTGTGTGTGTGTGTGTGTGTGTGTGTGTGTGTGTGTGTGCTGTGTGTGTGTGTGTGTGTGTGTGTGTGTGTGTGTGTGTGTGTGTGTGTGTGTGTGTGTGTGTGTGTGTGTGTGTGTGTGTGTGTGTGTGTGTGTGTGTGTGTGTGTGTGTGTGTGTGATCGTAGATCCAGAGTTACAACTAGAGAGTTATGATTCATTCCAACCCCCTCCCTTCCTCCTCTCTCCTTCCTCTCCTCCCCCTCTGCCTCTACTCACCACATCTGGTGAATATGTGTGTGTGTGTGTGTGTGTGTGTGTGTGTGTGTGTGTGTGTGTGTGTGTGTGTGTGTGTGTGTGTGTGTGTGTGTGTGTGTGTGTGTGTGTGTGTGTGTGTGTCTGGCTCAGAGGACGTCTAGACGGACCAGAGAAGGGATCAGTAAATCCCTTCTCTCTCTATCTTCCTCCTCCCTCCCCCCCCCCCCCCCCCCCACTCACACACACCACACACAGACACACACACACACACACACACAACACACACCACACACACACACACACACACAACACACACACACACACACACACACACACACACACACACACACACATTGTTAGAAGTGAATGCGGTCCCATTAGTGCGGACGTGACTTCATGAGGTCCGACTGGGAGGAAGAGGACACTGGGACGGGGGTTCTGTCCGTGGGGCAGGGGTTCTGTCAGTGGGACATGTGTCGGTGTTCCTCCTTCCCTGGTTATCCCGGGAAGTTCTGAGAATTATTCAAGTGAAACCTAATTCTACTAACTGAGGTCCCAAGTGGTAACGCATGTTTACAATCATCATTTATTATTACCTCTAATACGATGTAATCTGATTTAGTATTATCCCTTTTCTGATCTGATCTGATCTCTCAACAAATATGAACTAATATCTCTTCTTCTCCCCGTCTGATGTCCTCTGAAGTCCCTGATCTCTCGTCTCAAGTGGTTTATGTCCGTCATCTGTCCGCTGTGATCCCGTCTAATGTGTGTTGCGTCCCCAGGTCCGCCCGGTGAGAGCCGGACTGGGGCCACGGGGCCCCCAGGCAGCGCCGGGCCCCGTGGGCCCCCCGGCCGCCAGGGCCACGCCGGGGTGAGGGGCGCCCCAGGGCCGGCGGGGTACTGCGACTCGTCCCAGTGCGTGGGCATCCCCTACAACGGACAAGGATACAGAGGTAAGCAGCACCAGGGAACCCCCAAGAACCCTCTCAGAACCCCCCTTAGATTCCCCTTACAACCCTCTTAGAACACCCTTAGAACCATATTAGAACCCTCCTTAGAACCCCCTAAGAAACCTCTTAGAACCCTCTTAGAACTCCCTCAGAACCCCCCTCTAGAACCCCCTCAGAACCCCCTCAGAACCCCCTAAGAACCCTCTTAGAACCCCCCAGAACCCTCTCAGAACCCCCCTTAAAACCCCCTTAGAACCCTCCTTAGAACCCCCTAAGAACCCTCTTAGAACCCCCTTAGAACCCCTCTCAGAACCCCCTCAGAACCCCCTTAGAACCCCCTCCAGAACCCTCTTAGTACCCCTCCTAAGGACTCATGAAAGGTGAATTTGAGTTTGGAGATGAAAGCTCTCAACGAAAGGTTCATTAACTTATTACTTACCATGTTACTTTAAGATAAGGCAACCCTAGCCCTTAATGTGATCAATACGGTATGTAACTAACCCCGGTTTATAGTGTGGTACTAACTAACCCCTATGGTACTAACTAAACCCGGTTTATAGTGTGGTACTAACTAACCCCTATGGTACTAACTAAACCCGGTTTATAGTGTGGTACTAACTAACCCCTATGGTACTAACTAAACCCGGTTTATAGTGTGGTAGTAACTAACCCCTATGGTACTAACTAAACCCGGTTTATAGTGTGGTAGTAACTAAGCTCAGTTCATAGTACTGCACTAACTAACCCCTATGGTAGTAAATTACCCCAGGTCTTAGTATGGGAGTAACAGTATGGTAGTAACTAACCCCTACGTTACTAACTAACCCCCGTTGACAGTAATGTTTGACTTGTTGCTGGTAACATGCCAGCTGACCTCCCTTCCTGTTTGGCCTGTTTCAGGTTCATCATAGTAACTCACTCTGTCCCTGCAACGCTTTCCCCCCAAAACACCAACCTGCCCCCCACTCAACCCCCCTCAACCCCCTCACCCCCCTCACTCCCCACCCCCCCCCCCCCACCCCCCACCGCCCCCACCGCCACACTCACCCGCTCGCGCCCCTGTTCACGGATAACCAGCGACGGAGCAAAACCATTAACCCACTCAAAGAGGAGGACTACTAACATCTTAGGGAACGTCCCAAGCAGGCAGCCATTTTGCACCTTGACGCCATTTTGCACCTTGATGCCGGCGACCAATCAGAGCGCGACGGGAGCAGCATGAATCAAACCCGACCGGCAGTCTTACTAACACCGCGGTGGACATGTACAGGCCAGGAGCTCCGCAACACCACCCGGTCGCATCGTCTCTGTCCGAGGCCACCTCTGTAAATAAAAACACTAATTCCTGGGCCTTGTGTGCGCGGGAAATCGAACCCGCGTCCAACGCTGACCCCCTCCTAACATCCGTAGCGCCAGGCTTGCATCGTAACCATCTGCTGCTTGTGGAATGCCGACTTCCTGCCTCCGTCTCCACTTTGAGTTCAACACAATTCGACAGAACGTAGAAAAATAACCTTTTTTTAAACATTTTGTACGTTTTTTTTTTTTTATTTGACTTACTAATGTACAAAGTATTGGAATTGTGTACTCATGTTTTTTTTTCCGTGGTTGATTTTCAATTCAATTTCAACTCTTGTGTGTCTCTGTGATGAAACCCTTTAATATGGTTATTGAAAGGATCTTCTCATTGATTATTGATTGATGATTATTAATTTAAATTGACTTGATTTTTTTTCTTTTTTGTCGATGATTAACGGACAAAAAGTGACACAATTGATTCTTCAATACGATCATAATACAAAAGAAAGCAAAAGGGGTGAAAAGCACTTTAGAGTGCAGGTGCTGATGTTTCCAGCTGCTTGTGTCCTGCATCTGTCCGGCCGGCAGTCCATGAGACATATCCCTGTGTGCCTGGATGTAAACCCGTTGTCTGTTGTCCAATCCACCTCCTCCTCCCCCTCACTCCGACGGAAAGACCAACGGCCGGCCCAGCCCAACAGCTACCGGGCGCCCGTCCACGAGGAAGAGGAGGAGCTCTCACACAACCTGCGACTGAAGAGGTCTCTATCGCGGACGCCGTCTAAGAGGCGAGCGCCCTAAGTCTGGCCCGCCGCCTGGAGTTCCTTGTTTTGTCGTGTTGCTCCATGTGTTCCAACCTGTGGTCGATGTATCTGTTACGTAATCGCTATCATAAGCTGCATTCCTTCATATGTTCACCCACCACAAACAACAGGGTTTGATACCTTGCCCGTATTTTCCGGGAACGCGATTTTGATGCCTTGAGGAATCTCAGGGGGTCGTTTTGGTTTGGGCTCCCGTGGTTTTGGAGGAGGGGCTTAAGAGGGAGGGGGGCGGGGTTGGGTCGGGGGAGGGGGTGGAGCCAAACGCTTTTCTTGGACTGAAAGTCAATTGGACGAAGACGTCTATAATAATTGGTTTTGTTTCTATTTGGGCATTTAATCAAATCATCCCGGGTTTATCAACGAGCAGTGCTGCGTCCTGCAGTCCTCATCACAAAGCGAACAGGAAGAAGAGGGGAAACGACTTCCTGCTCCACAGGAAGTGGTCGTCGGCGAGAGAGAGATGTTATGAAATGTTATTCGTAAGTTGCCATGACGATAAGTCCAAAATATAAAAGCCACACTTGTGGTTTCTTTCTACTTCTTTAACTTATATAGCCTTTTCTGTTCAGAGTGCCTTTACAGAGATTCACTTCCAGTAGGACAAGTTACACACCGCATAGATTTTGTATCTCGAATATTTATCATTTTCTTTTTTTTTTACGCCGTCA
>OLKM01000467.1:214943-250984 GCA_900291075.1 Melanogrammus aeglefinus | reverse complement strand
GGCGGGGTTGGGTCGGGGGAGGGGGTGGAGCCAAACGCTTTCTTGACTGAAAGCAATTGGACGAAGAGACGTCTATAATAATTGGTTATTTGTTTCTAAGGGCATTTAATCCAATCATCCCGGGTTATTCATCAACGAGCAGTGCTGCGTCCTGCAGTCCTCATCACAAAGCGAACAGGAAGAAGAGGGGAAACGACTTCCTGCTCCACAGGAAGTGGTCGTCGGCGAGAGAGAGATGTTATGAAATGTTATTCGTAAGTTGCCATGACGATAAGTCCAAAATATAAAAGCCACACTTGTGGTTTCTTTCTACTTCTTTAACTTATATAGCCTTTTCTGTTCAGAGTGCCTTTACAGAGATTCACTTCCAGTAGGACAAGTTACACACCGCATAGATTTTGTATCTCGAATATTTATCATTTTCTTTTTTTTTTACGCCGTCAAAACACATTACGGAAAAGGTGGAATTTGCATGTCTGTGGTGTATATTTAGTGTTACCGTTGACCTCTCCTTCTAACCAGAAGAGAGTTGTTGCCGTTTATTTCAAATATCAAAATGCAGAGGGAAGCTGCTTGCAAGACTATGGATATGGAATTGCTGCTTGGTTTTGAACTGCAGATTGTGAACCCCACAGCCTTATTTTCTTATTTATTTCTGAAACAGAAGAGGCATTTTTCAATAAAACTACTGAAAATCAACGGGCTTCTGTGTCACTATTGTCTTCACACAGAAACTATAAACTACACAATGGAACAAGACGTCACTTGTGTTGACAGATTTCAGAATGTTCTGAATTTGATGGATTTAAAAACATCCACAACGTTCCTGGTTATCCACTAAGGGGGTTAAATGTCTTCTTAAACTGTTCCAGTCTCTAAAACAAGTGCAAGATGGCATGGCGCAGGTTTAGCGTCACTCTTCTCCCCGAGCACGATAGCATGAGGGGGAAAATGTCAGCCGGGCACAATAAGTAAAGAGGGATGTAGTGTGCTAAGTTAACCTGGATGGAACTCCTGAATCATTGTCTGAAATCAGCTTGAACCAATTCTTCATCCCCATCATCAACATCATCATCAGCATCATCTTGCATTTACAGACAAAAAGTCACACACACAGTCACACATACACACAGTCGCGACACACAAACATGCATAAACACACACACATGCAAAGACACGGCTACACACACAGTTACACACATGCATAAACACACAAACACAAAGACACACAGCCGCACACGCAGCCACGCACACAGTCACACACACATACGCACAAACAAACACAGAAAAACAGCCACACACAGGCACACATAAACACCCGCACCCACAAAGCTCCTCGAGTCATCTGCTGTGGGACAGGAGAAGGGAAGTCTAAACATCTCAGGACTCGTCCAATGGATTTGGACTTGGAGCAGAGGTTCAATGGGACTCCATTTAGTTACCCCCCCCCCCAAACCCCTTGTGGGCTCCCGGGCAGTCCGAGATGAGGTCACTTCTGCTCAGCAGTGAGTCAAGATTTGGACTTGGAGCAGAGGTTCAATGGGACTCCATTTAGTTACCCCCCCCCCCAAACCCCTTGTGGGCTCCCGGGCAGTCCGAGATGAGGTCACTTCTGCTCAGCAGTGAGTCACAGTTCCTACTGAATGGAAGCAATAGCAAAGCAATGCAGACAGACTCAGTAACTCCACAAAAATGTTCCTTTTCACTGTTTACCACTCAGTAATCATCAACATTAAGACATTTAGCAGATGACTTTAACCACAGTTAGACAGTACACAGACAGGTCATTAAAGAGCAGGTAGGGGTTAGACAGTACAGAGACAGGTCATTAAGGAGCAGGTAGGGGTTAGACAGTACAGAGACAGGTCATTAAGGAGCAGGTAGGGGTTAGACAGTACAGAGACAGGTCATTAAGGAGCAGGTAGGGGTTAGACAGTACAGAGACAGGTCATTAAGGAGCAGGTAGGGGTTAGACAGTACAGAGACAGGTCATTAAGGAGCAGGTAGGGGTTAGACAGTACAGAGACAGGTCATTAAGGAGCAGGTAGGGGTTAGACAGTACAGAGACAGGTCATTAAGGAGCAGGCAGGGGTTAGACAGTACAGAGACAGGTCATTAAGGAGCAGACAGGGGTTAGACAGTACAGAGACAGGTCATTAAGGAACCGGTAGGGGTTAGACAGTAAAGAATGGTTACCATTGGAAAGTGGACAGTGGTTATTGATTAGGGATAACAGTACAGAGACAGGTCTTTAAAGGAGCAGGTAGGGTTAGACAGTACAAGAATACAGGTCATTTAGGAGCAGGGTAAGGGGTTAGACAAGACAACAGACAGATACAGGTCATTAAGGAGCAGGTAGGGGTTAGACAGTACAGAGACAGGTCATTAAGGAGCAGGTAGGGGTTAGACAGTACAGAGACAGGTCATTAAGGAACCGGTAGGGGTTAGACAGTAAAGAATGGTTACCATTGGAAAGTGGACAGTGGTTATTGATTAGGGAAAAAATGTAAAGATGCTTCTTAATCTATCTATTTATGTTCAGTCAGATGCTCAGACGTCGACCGGCCGGAAGGCCCCACATCCCAAGAGACCTTTAACCAACACTCATGTCGCTCGTAAGACTAACTGGGGGTCTGATATGGACGGGGCGGCTGGTACCAGGCCTGTCTTCACTCGCTTGGCCTGCTTCCCGGGACACAGAGGGGCAGACCCCTAATCAGGGTCACCTCCGTGGAGCTAATGAGACCACCTTCCGCTGGTCCCGTCAGCTCAATGCGTCCCAGATGGATTTATCACGGCTCACCTGGGCTCTGGGGTCCGTTCTGCTCGTGGTGAGTCAGTGTTTCCTTTGTGTGTGTGTGTGTGTGTGTGTGTGTGTGTGTGTGTGTGTGTGTGTGTGTGTGTGTGTGTGTGTGTGTGTGTGTGTGTGTGTGTGTGTGTGTGTGTGTGTGGGGTTGGGGGGGGGGCAGCAGGGATATTTACTACGTTGTCCGTTGGGTGCGATAGTGACATGTTTTAATCTAAACCCGTCTGGGCTGTAAAGCCGGCTTTATAGTCGCTAGCGATCCAAGCAGAACGTTGTTAAACTGAGAGCTGGGAAATACTGGCAGGACAGTCTAGTGGTGAGGGGGTCGACTCCCAGTGGAAGGCCAATGGGTTCGATCCACAACGTCATCTATCTTACCCCTATTGCTCCTTAAGGACCTGTCTCTGTACTGTCTAACCCCTACCTGCTCCTTAATGACCTGTCTCTGTACTGTCTAACCCCTACCTGCTCCTTAATGACCTGTCTCTGTACTGTCTAACCCCTACCTGCTCCTTAATGACATCTGAACTCACTCCAACTCTCCTTGAATCAAAGCGCTGATCGGATCTCTAATATGAGAGGGTGGGGTTGAGCTGACCTGCTGTAGGTGGGGGTAGGGGTGGGGGGCTGGGGTTTGGTGATTGGTAACAGCTGTTCCGGTCACTTAGTCTGTCAACAAAGAATTATCCTCAGCTTTGATGTTCCCGTAACTCGGGACAAAATTCACATCCAGACACACGTCAAACACAAAACATAACCTTGTGAAATATCCTTTCATATCCCACCAAGACGCTATGTTGCAAGAAGATCTAAGATTTAGCTCTCTTAAGATTTAAGATACCTTCATTGATTAAGCCGGGGATTGAAGACAAAAGTTTGAAGTAGAACAAAGAAAAGGTTCAAATATTCCCCTGAGTCCAGCATCTGGCTCTGACTCACCGAACGAGGAAAGCAACAAAAACCAACATCCAACATCAATCTGTAAAGGACCCATGACATCCCACTAGGTGTGATTGTGATTAGCCATTACAAGCTGTTTGGATCACTAGTTGCAAGTGGGTGTGTCCACCTAGATGTGTGACAGATAGATGAGCAACTTTTGCCACAGTCCACTGGGTAGGCTGGTAGACTGATCTATTCAGCACACATCTAGGTGGACACGCCCGCCTGTGATGTCACAAGAGATTTTCAAAACGGCTTGTAACGGCTAATCACCCTCACAGCTGGTGGCATGTCATGGGACCCTTAAAGTCTAGGAGATTCCCGCAGTGACACGGCAGTCAAAATGGCTTCTCGTTTATTTCTAGGTTTGTGTGCGTCCATTTGCTTCCATTTGGCTGTGATCATCTTCTGAAGGCTCTGATCATCTTCTGAAGGCTCTGATCATCTTCTGAAGGCTCTGATCATCTTCTGAAGGCTCTGATCATCTTCTGAAGGCTCTGATCATCTTCTGAAGGCTCCGTTCATCTTCTGAAGGCTCCGATCATCTTCTGAAGGCTCCTATCATCTTTTGAAGGCTCTGATCATCTTCTGAAGGCTCTGACCATCTTCTGAAGGCTCTGTTCATCTTCTGAAGGCTCTGATCATCTTCTGAAGGTTCTGATCATCTTCTAAATGCTCTGTTCATCTTCTGAAGGCTCTGATCATCTTCTAAAGGCTCTGTTCGTCCTCTGAAGGCTCCGATCATCTTCTGAAGGCTCTGATCATCTTCTGAAGGCTCTGATCATCTTCTGAAGGCTCTGATCATCTTCTGAAGGCTCTGATCATCTCCTGAAGGCTCTCTTCTGGGCTGTGGACGACCTAAGGGGCGGGGCCGCGGGGCTTCATGGAGCTGTCCGGAAACGGTGGAGTTGAACTCCAGGCCGGTATAGTCTGAAGAATGCGGCGCTATCGCGGTGTTCCTCAGCGAGTGACACCGTGGCGTTGCTCGGCCTACATGGGGTTTGTTCTGACAAATAAGATCTTCTCCCGTCAGGACACATCCGATGATGTCCCTCTGAATCCGGCCACCTCTACCGTCTCCCTGCGTCCTTCAGATCACGTCCGCTCTGCGCCTCGTGACCCCGTCGTGAACCCCAGGACTCTTTTTGTCACGTTCCGAAGTGTCCTCGCAGTCGGATAGTAAAAATGGTTTCCCGTTATGGCGGCGGGCCGCGCCCGTTGACTACAGAACCGTTGTGGCACTGAGCTGCATCAGCTGTGTCTCCTTTACGGCGTCGGTCCTCCTCACGAGGCCCGCGCTGCCTACGCCGGTCCTGATCGGCCTGTTTATGGTGCCTCTATGCGTGGATCCAGCCTGTTAATCCCCAGCTGTCTCTGACTCCATCTGAACGAAATGTGTGCGTTTGAGGTTTAATGGCGGACCCATCGTTTACAACCAACCGGAAGATGCCGGGCGGAACAAAACAAAAAGCCAGCGGATCAGAGGGAGAGGTTTACCATCTGATAGCGACAAAGACGTCTGCGTCTGTTCAAAACAAACACATGTGTTCCGTGGTCCGCGAACACGCACACGCACACGCATCCCATAGCCCCGTCGCCGACAGACTCAGTTCAACATTTGGTTTGTAAACATCAAAGTGAGACGGGAGGCCGCTGGTCAGGATGTTCGTAGGCGTGGTCCCCAAAGGATCCCTGAATAGATAATAGTATCAATGAATATTTAATAATATTACATTAATTCAAGATTTCTGTGACTGATTGTGTGGATCTGTACCTGATCCACACGTCCATGACTAAATGAGAACCAGGCCATCTCTGATGAGAGACAGAGCGGAGAAAGAGAGAGAGGGGGAGAGAGAGGGGGGAGAGAGAGGGGGGGGGGAGAGAGAGAGACAGAGAGACAAAGAGAGGGGGGAGGGGGAAGAGAGGGAGGAGAGGGAAGAGAGGGGGAGAGAGAAATAGCGTGAGAGAGAGTGAGGGGGAGAGAGAGAGACAAAGAGACAAAGAGAGGGGGAAGGGGGAAGAGAGGGGGAGAGAGAGGGGGGGAGAGAGAGACAGAGAGACAAAGAGAGGGGGGAGGGGGAAGAGAGGGGGAGAGAGGGAGGAGAGGGAAGAGAGGGGGAGAGAGAAATAGCGTGAGAGAGAGTGAGGGGGAGAGAGAGAGACAAAGAGACAAAGAGAGGGGGAAGGGGGAAGAGAGGGGGAGAGAGAGGGGGCGGGAAAGAAAGAGCGAGAGAGGGAGAGAGAGAGAGAGAGAGAGGGGGAGGGGGAGAGAGAGAGAGAGGGAGGAGAGGGGGGAGAGAGAGAGAGAAGGGGAGGGGGAGAGAGCGAGGGGGGAGAGAGAGGGGGCGAGAGAGACACAAAAGAGACAAAGAGAGGGCGAGGGGGGGAAGAGAGGGGGAGAGAGAGGGGGCAGGAAAGAAAGAGCGAGAGAGGGAGAGAGGGGAGGGGGAGAGAGAGAGGGGAGGGGGAGAGAGCGAGGGGGAGAGAGAGGGGGGAGAGAGGGAGAGAGAGAGACAAAGAGAGAGAGACAGAGAGGGAGGAGAGGGGGGAGAGAGATAGCCGGGAACGAAAGAGAGAGCGAAAGAGAGAGTGAGAGGGGAGGGGGAGAGAGAGAGACAGAGAGAGAGACAGGGAGGAGGGGGAGAGAGAGAGGAAGACAGAGCTAGAGAGACAAAGAGAGAGATTGGCGGGGGAGATAGAGAGAGAGGGGGAGGGGGAAAGAGGAGGAGAAAGAGAGGGGGGAGGAGAGAGAGAGAAAGACAGAGCTAGAGAGACAAAGAGAGAGTGGAGGGGGAGATAGAGAGGGAGAGAGAGAGAGAGAGGGAGCGAGAGAGGGAGAGGGAGAGAGAGAGGGAGAGAGAGGGAGAGAGAGGGGGGAGGAGAGAGAGAGGAGAGGGAGAGACAGAGCGACGACAGAGACGTTGAGGGAGGTGGAATGAGGGAGTCATAGTCAGGACGGCTGTCACTCAGAACAGAACCTGCTTCAGCAGACGTCATGGTGATGATTACAGATGTCAGCACAAGACCTAATGATCACAAATGAACACGGCCCTAAAGTCCAGTCTGATGATAATTATCTGCTCCAAATTAGTTTTAATCTGGCCCTGTTTTTCCTTCTCAGTAATTTGTGCGGTCGTAAAGTGGACTTGTTTTCCTCTCTCTGTTATCGTTGTGTTGTCGTTGTGTTGTCATTGTGTTGTCGTTGTGTTATCGTTGTGTTGTCGTTGTGTTGTCGTTGTGTTATCGTTGTGTTGTCGTTGTGTTGTCG
This sequence comes from Melanogrammus aeglefinus, assembly GCA_900291075.1. Classification (NCBI taxonomy): domain Eukaryota; kingdom Metazoa; phylum Chordata; class Actinopteri; order Gadiformes; family Gadidae; genus Melanogrammus; species Melanogrammus aeglefinus. Next base: position 243,965 of record OLKM01000467.1, on the reverse strand, counting down.
TTGTGTTGTCGTTGTGTTATCGTTGTGTTGTCGTTGTGCTGTCGTTGTGCTGTCGTTGTGTTGTCGTTGTGTTATCGTTGTGTTATCGTTGTGTTGTCGTTGTGTTGTCGTTGTGTTGTCGTTGTGTTGTCGTTGTGTTGTCGTTGTGCTGTCGTTGTGTTGTCGTTGTGTTGTCGTTGTGGATCAGAGAGTGTGCTGTGCAGTGTGTGCTCTGTGGACGGCTGCTGGTTGCTCTGATCGGACAGACGTCTGGACATTCCTGCGCCCTGAGAGGGGCGGAGGGTGGCCGACGTCTGGACATCAGCATGGGTTTAATGGACCTCATAAAGAGCGGTGAGAGCCACCATCAGAGCCTGTTCTCAGTCCAACGCGACGCTCCAGGTTCCACAGAGAACCAGGAGGGCAGTCTGAGACTCGCTGGGTTTCCGAGGTGATGGCGGACTTACTGAGGTCTGCTGAGCAGGACAGACACACAGACAGAATCATGTGGACAGACGAAGGACGCAGGCTGAAGACAGATACAGAAAGAGCCGAAGACAAAGACAAAGAGACATTCTTAGGTCAAACTAATTAATCCAATCAATATGTGGTCAATTTCCGGTTCAATCGCTCGGCGTCGGCGGTCTCATCTGACTGCGCCCCAGGGCAAGATGACCTCTGACCCTTGTGTGTTCCTTATTGTTATGGTTATGGTAGTCCCTGCTGACGCTGTTGATAAGTGTCTGCTAGTTGATAAGTGACTGACCCTAAATGGGGCGCACACCTTGGGGCTACAGGGTGAGTGACTGACCCTAAATGGGGCGCACACCTTGGGGCTACAGGGTGAGTGACTGACCCTAAACGGGGCGCACACCTGGGGGCTACAGGGGGATCTGTCATCAGGGTCGTAATGAAGGGGAAGAGGAGCAGTGTTCCTCCTGGAAGACTAATGGCTGCATCACCACTCACTTAATTACTCACCCTCTCTCTCACACACACACACACACACCAGACCACGCTGCTATTGGCTGCCAGCGGTGGAGGAGTGGACAGGTGATGCCTGTGGTCCTGACGGTGCATCACTTAGCACTGAGCTCTTAAAGACTACATTACCCAAGCCCCCTGCTCTTAAAGACTACATTACCCACGTCCCCCTGCTCTTAAAGACTACATTACCCATGTCCCCTGCTCATAAAGACTACATTACCCAAGCCCCCTGCTCTTAAAGACTACATTACCCATGTCCCCTGCTCATAAAGACTACATTACCCAAGCCCCCTGCTCTTAAAGACTACATTACCCAAGCCCCCTGCTCTTAAAGACTACATTACCCACGTCCCCCTGCTCTTAAAGACTACATTACCCAAGACCACTGCTACTTCACCCAAATCCGCTGGTTACAATGGAAGGTCCAATGAAATGGTGTAAATCCTGGAGTGTATTTTCAAAGCCACAAGGACCTTGCCCACTTAGGAGAAGACACACCACCTCTTAAACACTGTGAGGACACACACACCACCTCCTACACACTGTGAGGACACACACACACGCCACCTCCTACACACTGTGAGGACACACACACACACACACACCACCTCCTACACACTGTGAGGACACACACCACCTCTTAAACACTGTGAGGACACACACACCACCTCCTACACACTGTGAGGACACACACCACCTCCTACACACTGTGAGGACACACACACACACCACCTCTTAAACACTGTGAGGACACACACCCCCTCCTACCCAGCCTCTCTCACCCACTGAAGGACGACTTTGTTTTCCTAAACTGAATTTCAATCCTAGTGTTTAATGAACCGTGAAAGCCCCTGACGCTGCCGGGGTGTTGATAGGCCCAAGAGAGGCTCAAACATCTTCCCAGGCAACCTCCTTACCTGTCGAGACAAACCACCAGACAAACTCTCTTCATTCCATGTCCCGCCCATGGAAAATGTTGTTGAGGGTAGTGATCACGTTCAATAACCATCATGTACAACGCCCGACGACGCGCAGAGCAGCAATGCCCCGGTGGCATCAGAGCATCCGGTTTCAACACGCCACCTCGTTCTGCTTTGTGAGGTGGGGCCCTGTTGGCACCGGAGAGCCTTGTCCTGGCATCTGATTGGCCACCGAGGTACCACAGACGATTGTCCAGGCATGTGATTGGCCGCCTAGGTACCCTCCTCACTAATGATGGCAGTTATAGATGCAGTATTTGTCGAGTACATTTGATGGTGTTTGCCCTGCCTGAAGCTCATAGCTCATGAACCCCCCCCCACCCCCCCTCTAACAGCGGAGACACTTGGCTGACGGCCCAGATACATACACCCAGTTCTTACCTGTAAGTCTGTAGATAAATACATAAAAAAACTTCTTTCATTCTTTGAACCTGGACGTCAAGTGGGCGGGGCTACGGACCTACCTCACTTCCTGCTGAGAGAGGATGTGAACCCGTGAGCTGATGACACACTTCCTCCTCCCCATGTGACATCAGCTGCAGAGCAAGTCCTTCCCACAATGCTTGTTACTTACCTTATGAAGTTTGAATTTATGAATAAAATAAAACATTTATTGGCCTCAAATGCCGTCAGAATTGGGTTGGGCAACCATGCCCCGCGTTTAAAGAGAACCAGGGTGGGAATGTGTGTGTGTGTGTGTGTGTGTGTGTGTGTGCGTGTGTGCGTGCGTGCGTGCGTGCGTGCGTGCGTGCGTGCGTGCGTGCGTGCGTGCGTGCGTGCGTGCGTGCGTGCGTGCGTGCGTGCGTGCGTGCGTGCGTGCGTGCGTGCGTGCGTTCGTGAACACGTACATGCGCGCGTCTAACTGTTTCACTGTCTAGCAGGTTGTTAAATGATTGACTTCACTTATATAACACACTCTAACGTAAATATATATATACACCACACAATAAAGATGAGGTCATCGGGCCCAGCCTCTGTCTCCGACGGCAACGGTCCAGATCAGGTCTCATCGCTGGCCCTGGACCCGGTCACCAGACCGCTCAGCGCCAGGACACCAGTGGAGCAGGGGAGCGCGCTCACCCAGGAACCTCTTCTGAGGAGACCCAAACGCTCCGGCGTGAAATGGTAGCAATCACAGAGCGATTCTCTGGGGTGTTCTGGGTGAGTGTGGAGCTTTGTAGTCTGTGGTTTGTCTTGAGTTCCTTTTTGGTGCCTTTCCCACCGAATACGGTTTCCAGACTCACAGACCTTGTTCTAATCGCTCGCTTCACTTCTGAACGCCACGTTCAGCCCCCCCCCCCCCCCCGCCCCCCCCCCCGCCGCCCGCCCGCCCCGCCCCCGCCCCCGCCCCCCCGCCCCCGCCCAGCCAGCGTTAGAACCAATATGGCCGCCAGGTGAATTAGACCCTCAAAGTGGATTACAGTTGTGGCTCAGCGAGATGCATTCCAGAACGTTCCCCAACTCTCTGCCTTCACTTATTTCCTTGGGGGTTTGCTTTTTTCTTTTGCTTTTCTACCACCAATTTAACTTTCAACAGGTTCCAGAGTTCCCTCTCACGTTCTCCGTGCTCCGGAGCGCTCTCTGTGATGGATGAGCTCCCGGGCTGTGTGGGTGGGTCTGGACCCCCCGGGGAGGGGGTCCAGACCCAGAGACCTGGCCCACGTTACCGACCCAACGCAGCAGGTCCTGTCAAACACTGTTGGTCTTCTGCATCGGGACACTTCTGTCGGACTACTTACACCTGCTGGGCTCGCTGGCTTCTGTGGTACAAAGCGGAGAAGAGGAGAAAAGGAAGCATTGTTTTAACCACATGATAGAAAGCTTCTCCTTCACGTTGTATCCTCTAAAGCTAACATCTCAGAGCGGGTCAGCGCTGCTGGTGGAGGGGGTGGTGGTGGTGGTGGTGGTGGTGGAGGTGGTGGTGGTGGTGGTTGTGGTGGAGGTGGTGGTGGAGGTGGTGGTGGTGGTGGAGGTGAGAGTGGTGGTGGTGGTGGTGGAGGTGGATGGTGGTGGTAGTGTGGTGGTGGTGGTGAGTGGATGTGGTGACAGTGTGGTGGTGGTTGGAGGTGTGGTGGAGTGTGGTGGTGTTGGTGGAGTGGTATTAGTGGTGGAGGAGATGTTTATGTATTGTTTTAGTTTTGGTTGGTGTTGATGGTTTTGGGGATAATGTAGGTGGTGGTGTTGGTTTTGGTGGTGGTGTTAGTGGGCGTGTCCTAGTAGTACCGTGGTGGTGCTGCTTCGTGTTCTGTTCTTCTTGAACTGGGACCAGTTCAAGTCTCTAACATAATAAAGCTCCTCTCCGGCGCTATGCTGGACCGACTCCTGCCTTTCCATCTCCAAAAATGATGTCACAAGCTTCCCCATTATCTGGGAGATACTCATGAATAAATATGTCATTGCGTGGTCAATTGAGTTCCACAGAGTTGCAGTTTTTCATCAGTAAGTGGTGACGCTGGGAGAGGAGGAAGAGGAGGAGGATGAAGAGGATGGAAGAGCACGAGGGCGACGAGAGACGCTCACATGAAACATCTGGAAGGGTTCATTATTCTCCTCTCAATCTTCATCTTCTGGTTATATTCTGTGTGTTTGAGGCTGTGTGTGCCTGGGGTCATGTGTGTGTGTGTGTGTGTGTGTGTGTGTGTGTGTGTGTGTGTGTGTGTGTGTGTGTGTGTGTGTGTGTGTGTGTGTGTGTGTGTGTGTGTGTGTGTGTGTGTGTGTGTGTGTGTGTGTGTGTGTGTGTGTGTGTGTGTGTGTGTGTGTGTGTGTGTGTGTGTCTTGGGTTATGTGTGTGTATATGTTTGTGTGTGTGAGAGGCAGATCTATTAATCCTGTACTTATTGTTCCAACATGTTTACTCGTCATAAATCACACCTCGGCAGTTGTTGATGTTTACAGTAAAGATAAAACAACAGCTGTCATGTGACCAGCTGGGCGGAGAAGCAACAGTGTTCCTACACACCACACTCACACACACACACACACACACAGAATAACCCCCCCCCCACACCACACACACACACACACACACACACACACACACACACACACACACACACACACACACACACACACACACACACACACACACACACACACACACACTCTCTCTCTCTCTCAAAGAGCAGGATGGGGTGCAGGATGTAACCATGTGATGGTCTTCAGGGCTGGGGGAGGCCCCTGGCGGACAGCCTGTGGTTTTATATGGCCGACCCCCAGGCTGTTTCATCACCCCTGGTCGCAGGTCCCTGGTTGCTACTGCAAGCCTGTGCAGCCCTGCCGGCTAAACGCTAAGTGGACTAGCACAGCTGCTTGGGTTGCTAACGCTAAGAAGCTAACAACACTGCTCGTTCTTTGAGCTCGTTTGAGGTCAATTATTAAGCCATGAATTATTTCATGATTCATGTTAACATATTGTAGTGTATTATCAAATGACTCTCGATGCATCTGCTTGGCTGATCCAGTATCAGTCTAGATATAAACTTAAAGGATAGTTCATCAACACATCCGCCCAGAGCATCACGGCTGTCCGCTCATGGGCTGACCACAGCGCCTCACGGAGGGGGTCTGCTGGGGGGATTCCACCCGGGATCACGTGTGCCTTGCGGTCTCCCCGCCCGGTACGAGAGCTGCTTCTTAATCCCTGCGTTGCATTCATTGTGTCGAGGGTTTGAGCGATAACACGTGCGGAACGCCCTTCAGAGGGACAGGGGGCCGCAGCCTGACGAGACGGTGTGTTCCTAAAGACAGAACACCCGTCTGCACTCACACTGTCCCGGCCGGGAGGGGGGGGGGGGAGGGAGGAGAGAGAGAGAGAGAGAGAGAGGAGAGAGAGAGAGAGAGAGGAGAGAGAGAGAGAGAGAGAGAGACAGAGAGACAGAGAGACAGAGAGACAGAGACAGAGAGAGAGAGAGGTTTTGTTAAGTTAAGTTAATTCCTAAAGGTCAGCAGCCAGTTCTCCAAATGAACATGCAAAGGTGGCCAACACTGTTTAAAACAAACAACAGATATTCTACTAGACTCATTGTTTCCTTAAAGAATTAGGTTAGAGTTACACCCCCCACTACCCCCCCATGGAACAGCCATAAAGTTCAACACTAGACTCTGACTATAGCTAACACTTTGCTAAGGTTACCATTCATGTTGATGTCATCATGATTGACAGGCGAGACTCGACCGCCGGGAAGTCAGAGGTCACCAGTCTGTGTTTAAACGGGATGATTAAAAACACACTCCCCTTTCCGTGTGCGGGGTGCCCAGTAGGGTATAAATATAACAATTCTGTTATTCTTTCAATCCCATTTTTCCATTTTCTAGCACTCTGCTCTCAAAACAGTCATGAACCACTTTAAACAGTAAGCAAACCCCGTGAATTAAGCCCTGGTCCCCTGTTAAGCCTTATGAAATCATTGTTTTTATTATGGGTAATGCTAAAACTATTTGTTTGGTTGAGGCTTTTATTTTGAAGAACTGCAAGGCTTTCTGGGAACTTTCCAAGATGGCACCTCAGCCGGTACCAATTCCGTTGTTTGGGTTGATGCAAAGGAACAGCCGTCGGTGTTCCCAACCGCTTTCTATCGATCGAATTAGCAACGTTGTGTTTATTTATTTATTAATCTTTTATAAGGGTTCCTTTTTGTGAGGTTATTGGATAAGCGTTTCGGCCTTTTGATTTGATTCGCTTGCAAATGGGATCATCATTCCCAACGCTCCCTGAAGCCGGACTACACACCTTCAGCAGGTATGGCTCTAGACTCAGTCAACAGACTAACCAAGTGGTGTGGTCTGGGTGGGGTGGGGTCTGGGTGGTGTGGGGTTTGGGTGGTGTCACGATGGGGTGGTGTCTGGCTGGGGTGGTGGTGTCTGGGTGGGTGTTGGGTGGTGTTTGGGTGGGGTGGTGTGTCTGGGTGGTGTCTGGGTGGTGTTTGGGTGGTGTTTGGGTTTTATTTAGGTAGGGTGGTGTTTGGGTGGTGTCAGGCTGGTGTCTGGGTGGTGTTTGGGTGGTATCTGGGTTGTTTTAGGGTGGGGTGGTGTTTGGGTGGTGTCTGGGGGGTGTTTGGGTGGTGTCTGAGTGGTGTGGTGTCTGGGTGGTGTTTGGTTGGGGGTGGTGTTTGGGTGATGTCTGGGTGGGGTGGTGTCTGGGTGGTTTTTGGGTGGGGTGGTGTCTGGGTGGTGTCTGGATGGTGTTTGGGTTGGGGTCTTGTTGGAATGGTGTTTGGGTGGTGTTTGGGTGGTGTAACGGTGGGGTGGTGTCTGGCTGGGGTGGTGTCTGGGTGATGTTTGGGTGGTGTCTGGGTGGTGTTTTGGTGGTGTCTGGGTGGTATCTGGGTGGTGTTTGGGTGGTGTCTGGGTGGGGTGGTGTTTTGGTGGTGTCTGGGTGGTGTTTGGGTGGGGTGGTGTCTGGGTGGTGTCTGGGTGGTGTTTGGGTGGTGTCTGGGTGGGGTGGTGTTTTGGTGGTGTCTGGGTGGTGTTTGGGTGGGGTGGTGTCTGGGTGGTGTTTGGGTGGTGTTTGGGTGGGGTGGTGTTTTGGTGGTGTCTGGGTGGTGTTTGGGTGGGTTGGTGTCTGGGTGGTGCTTGGGTGGTGTCTGGGTGGTATCTGGGTGGTATCTGGGTGGTGTTTGGGTGGTGTCTGGGGGTGGAGAGGGAAGGAGCAGCGCCTCCGTCAGGTCACTGATCCAGGGTTCCTTGGAGCCTCTCTGGCTCTGGGCCCTGGTGGGCGGGTGGAGGAGGCAGCACATGGCGGGGTTCTGTTCTTTACGAGGGTCTGTCTGTTGTTCAGCGTGTTGGACGGCGGTCAGCTGTGGAGAGGAGCGGGGTTATGGGGGTTTATGGTGGGGGGCTGAAGGATGAGGAGCAGGGGGTGGGGAGGGGAGTGACGGCTCTGGTGTCAGAGGGGGTCCGTCGGGGGCCAAGGCCTGAGATGATAAAACACTCAAACTATCCCCCGCTATAAAATATTATTGTGGGAACAAGGCCTTTAATAGGCCGTATCCCAATAACCCCGTGGCACAAGCTCTCTCTCTCTCTCTCTCTCTCTCTCTCTCTCTCTCTCTCTCTCTCTCCCTCTCTCCCTCTCTCTCTCTCTCTCTCTCTCATTCCTCTCTCTCTCTCTCTCTCTCTCTCTCTCTCCCTCCCTCCCCCCCAGACCTCTGTCTGGACTGATATCATTGGACTCTGAGCCGCTGTGCCAGACAGAGGATCAGGGCTTAAAAGAGTTAATGGTGGCTCTCCTGAACACTCGTCCTCAGTCACCCACAGGAAGTTCCCTCCCTCCTTGGTCAGAGCCAGTCTGACAATAAGGCTGGATTTGGTGCTGTGTTTGGGTGCTGTGTTTGGGTCTCGAAGTGTCCTCAGTCACCCACAGGAAGTTCCCTCCCTCCTTGGTCAGAGCCAGTCTGACAATAAGGCTGTGTTTGGGTGCTGTGTTTGGGTGCTGTGTTTGGGTGCTGTGTTTGGGTGCTGTGTTTGGGTGCTGTGTTTGGGTGCTGTGTTTGGGTGCTGTGTTTGGGTGCCGTGTTTGGGTGCCGTGTTTGGGTGCCGTGTTTGGGTGCCGTGTTTGGGTGCCGTGTTTGGGTGCCGTGTTTGGGTGCCGTGTGTTTGGGTGCCGTGTTTGGGTGCCGTGTTTGGGTGCCGTGTTTGGGTGCCGTGTTTGGGTGCCGTGTTTGGGTGCCGTGTTTGGGTGCCGTGTTTGGGTGCTGTGTTTGGGTGCTGTGTTTGGGTGCTGTGTTTGGGTGCTGTGTTTGGGTGCTGTGTTTGGGTGCTGTGTTTGGGTGCCGTGTTTGGGTGCCGTGTTTGGGTGCTGTGTTTGGGTGCCGTGTTTGGGTGCCGTGTTTGGGTGCCGTGTTTGGGTGCCGTGTTTGGGTGCCGTGTTTGGGTGCCGTGTTTGGGTGCCGTGTTTGGGTGCTGTGTTTGGGTGCTGTGTGGGACAATAGGTGCTGCTTTCAGCCTAATGTACAAGAAGGTACAGAAATGTATTTTCTTGAGAACAATTAATTATTTGAATGACTGCCTCAGAATGATGACTTTATAAGTCCCTTCTGTCTTTTGAATGCCTGATTCTGTCCAATAAGAACCGGACTGGTCTCCTGGTCAGACTGAATCTGTCCAATGGGCATCACTCATCTTGATGGAGGCCCGGGCTTCTGATCGCCCCTTGAGCTTCTACCTTTAGGGAGGTTATCTGCCTCTCTCCCTCCCTCTCTCCCTCTCCCTCCCTCCTCTCTCCCCCTCTCCCTCCTCTCCCTCCCTCTCTCCCTCTACCCTCTCTCCTCTCCCTCTCTCCCTCCTCTCTCCCCCTCTCCCTCTCTCCCTCTCTCCTCTCCCTCCTCTCCCTCCCTCCTCTCCCTCTCTCCTCTCCCTCCTCTCTCCTCCTCTCCCTCTCCCCTCTCTCCTCTCCCTCTCCCTCTCTCCCTCTCTCCCTCCTCTCCCTCTCTCCTCTCCTCCTCTCTCCGTCTCCTCTCTCTCTCTCTCACTCTCTCTCTCTCTCTCTCTCCTCTCTCCCTCCCCCTCTCCCTCGCCCTCTCCGTCTCTCCTCTCTCTCCCTCTCCCTCTCCCTCCCTCTCTCTCTCTCCCTCTCTCCCTCTCCCTCTCCCTCTCTCTCTCCTCTCCCTCCCCTCTCCGCCTCTCCCCCTCTCCCTCTCCCTCTTTCTCCCTCTCCCTCCTCCCTCTCCCCCTCTCTCCCTCTCTCCCTCTCTCCCTCTCTCCCTCTCTCTTTCCCACTCCCTCCTCTCCCCCTCTCCCTCCCCGTCCCCCCCATCCCGTCGTGCCGTGCTGGGCTCCCCAGCGTGTCTCGGTGCATTAGCGGCTGCGTTCCGCGCGTGTTTCCCAGTCACTGCTGGCGGCGTGACACTGACCAGTTGCTCCCAGCGCGCCATCACACGACCGCCACGCTCCCCGCTCCCCCCGCCGGCGCCGCTCTGGTTTCAAAGCGGCTCTCCGTTCCATAAACAGCGCGGGGCTGCGGCGGTATTAGCTGGGACACGGAGAGAAGCCGTTTGCTATTGTAGGGTTTGTCATTCGTCGGGTTCCCGCACGAGTACGCAGGGACGGGAAACGTTCAGAGCAGAACACGACATCGGTCAGGCTGTGGTGGGAGAGCTCAGCGAGCGTCGACCCATTCGTCACGATACCGTTCACCAGAACACTTCAGACCGCTGACCCCGGTCTGGAGCTCCGCCAACATCAGCCAGCGGGGTCGAGTGGCAGCTGGAAACATCTGGGTGGAAAGTCACCGAGGGACGCCTCCTGAAGGGAGGCACTGCTCCTCACACCCTGACTCCCAAAGCTCTGACTCCAGGGGTTAACACCCAGCTCGACCCCTGACCCCAGCCTTGACCCCCAGCCCTCACTCTCTCCTGTCCTGAACTGAGGAGGCACTGCTCCTCACACCCTGACTCCCAAAGCTCTGACTCCAGGGGTTAACACCCAGCTCGACCCCTGACCCCAGCCTTGACCCCCAGCCCTCACTCTCTCCTGTCCTGACCCCCGACCCCTGACCCCAGCCTTGACCCCCAGCCCTCACTCTCTCCTGTCCTGACCCCCGACCCCTGACCCCAGCCTTGACCCCCAGCCCTCACTCTCTCCTGTCCTGACCCCCGACCCCTGACCCCAGCCTTGACCCCCAGCCCTCACTCTCTCCTGTCCTGACCCCGACCCCTGACCCCAGCCTTGACCCCCAGCCCTCACTCTCTCCTGTCCTGACCCCCGACCCCTGACCCCAGCCTTGACCCCCAGCCCTCACTCTCTCCTGTCCTGACCCCCGACCCCTGACCCCAGCCTTGACCCCCAGCCTAAATATAAGCAGTGCAGAGTGTTTTCAGAAGCCTTCTCACACAAGGACGAGTCGAGGATCATGAACCGCGCTGTCCAACGGTTCACTCGAAGTGATCCGCGGCGGGCCACGGCTCCCATCTCCTAGGGCTTCCCAGACACCACCCTGAACAGCACCACCCGACCCTCCGCCCTCCAGGGGCCCCGGCGGAGAAACTCCCCCGATGGGGCCTCGAGACGAACCCAGGGGAAGGCTCCTCCGCCCGGGAGCCGAGGAGAGGAGCCGAGGAGAGGAGCCGAGGAGAGGAGACGAGGAGAGGAGCCGAGGAGAGGAGCCGAGGACAGGAGCCGAGGAGAGGAGCCGAGGAGACGAGCCGAGGAGAGGAGCCGAGGAGAGGAGCCGAGGAGAGGAGCCGAGGAGAGGAGCCGAGGACAGGAGCCGAGGAGACGAGCCGAGGAGACGAGCCGAGGAGAGGAGCCGAGGAGACGAGCCGAGGAGACGAGGACAGGAGCCGAGGAGTAGAAAAGGGAGTAGACGTGAGACGGAATAACGAGGAGCACAAGCGTCATGAAGACAAACGATGTGCGTCCCGTGAGCCGCCCCCTGCTGCCACGGGGGATACTCCGCGTCTGGAGCATTCCTGCACGTCTCCAGGACGTCCCAGGAACGAAATGATTCACGTCGGAGCGTCCTGACCTCGGACACACTTCCCGGTAGCTCTCGTAATAGTTCCGTGCTGCAGTAGAAAGATATAAATTCCACTGATGTGTGCCTCATCTGCTCCGGATGGGAGCTTATTGAGGTGCTATGTCTTGATTTGATCCGTTCGTCTTCCACTGAGGAGGACTCCTGCCCCTCGTCCCTCAGTCGGATGTCTCTGGCTGGTTCCAGAACACTCCTCCGGAACAACATGATATAATTATCCTTTGGATGACGTGGAGATGAAAAAAGCCGAATAATTCAGCTCCATGCAGAACTTCCACTTCAGGGAATTGATCCCAGGAGCTAAGAGGGAGGCCTCAGAGAACCGGATCAGAACCTCCGGTGTGTGTGTGTGTGTGTGTGTGTGTGTGTGTGTGTGTGTGTGTGTGTGTGTGTGTGTGTGTGTGTGTGTGTGTGTGTGTGTGTGTGTGTGTGTGTGTGTGCGTGTGTCAATTCCGTTTCTGTAGAGGAAGCATTGAATAAAACCATAGAACTACAGCGAGATATCAAACCACATCACCATCTAGATCTAAAACGATAGAGAGTTTCAGATTGGACACAAGGGACCTGGAAGGGAGGCTCCAGGTCCTGTTCCTTAGCAGGGCCCCTGGTCTCAGATCCAGCCCAGGTTCACAGGAACCCTGCATGACCCCGGAGTTTACTGGCTGTGAGACGAGTCCTCTGGCGGAGGCCGCCGGCACCCGTCCACATCGCATCGCTAAAGCGCTCCCATAAAGCGCCCGTCCTCCCCGGCTCAAACCTTTTAGCGCTGAGTGGCTCTGCCCGCCTGTAAGCCGGCCGTGAACCCGGGGACGCAGGCGAGCGTCTGAGGGGGATCAGGACGCCGGTGTGGCTGACGAGAGGGGAGCGGGTCAGGTTGGGTTCACTGAGGTCCCCCGGGTCGATGCTTCGAAGAGGGAAACCTTTGAACTCTCCGGGAGTCGCTGGAAGATGGGAATGTAGCTCACGTTTTTCGAGGGGAATTCTTTGCGAACCCCGTGGATGTTATTTATGAATCCCTTAATCACGGCCCCAGCCTCAAAGGGCTTAGCAGGATAGTCTCGTGGTTAGAGGGTTCGATTCCCAGCTGAAGGTTCTGGGTCTGATCCCCAAAGTCCGCAGTCTCAAGCCATCTTCACCCTTCAGCCACATGACCCTTGACCCCTACCGGGGCCTTGAGGACGTCTCTCGGTTCCCTGTGACTCACTCGGGATGAAAAGCTCTGCTTGGAAACATGGATTCTGAGCACAGTTCTCCTCGTCACGTTCTCGTTGGCCTCTCCATCCCATAATAGCCGGGTTCCACAGCTACTGGGCCGGTCAAAGGGGGGGGGGGGGGGGAGTCGAGGCTCCCAGACGAACCTCGTTTGGTTTTCATCCCGAGGTGTTTTGGCTCCACCCCCCCGCTGGAAGGACCCCGATGCAGCGGGGTCCTCCACCGCGGGGGGAACCAGAAACAAGGGAAAATGTTGTGTATGGCCCGAGCAATTACCTAATTGAGGGTTTTTATGAGAAACATACGTTTTGTTTTCCACGGTCGACTGGGACCGGCCGGTCAGGGGGGGGGGGGGGGGGGTATGGGTTCCAACCCCGAGTCGACCAATCAGTCTTTCTGTTGTACGGCGCTGTTGCCGGGTAACATGGATGGACGGAAGCCCCCCTCATCCCCCTAGATAGACCGTCCTTTAAGAACTCAGACTGGCTGCCTCGAGTGTGTGTGTGTGTGTGTGTGTGTGTGTGTGTGTGTGTGTGTGTGTGTGTGTGTGTGTGTGTGTGTGTGTGTGTGTGTGTGTGTGTGTGTGTGTGTGTGTGTGTGTGTGTGTGTGTGTGTGTGGTTCTGCTCTACAACATCTCTCCCTCTCTAACTCCTCCCCTGCCTCATTTGCTCCCTCTCTCGCTCTCTCTCCCTCCCCCCCCCCTCTCTCTGTCTCTCCCCCTCACTCCCCCTCTTTCTCCCACTCTGCTCGCCTTCCTCTGTGGCAGGCGAGCCTTCCTCTGTGGCTGTTTCCGTAGAAACGGAGCCTGATGAGTATTATAAGATGGATGTGGGCTGAGAGTCTGGGAGCGTTGCTTGGAGTTGTGCCTGTGATGTATTGATTATGGCCTCAATAGAGAGATCAATAAGGGATAGATGAAGCTCTGGGTCCACTCAGATCAAACAGGAAACAGGAAATGAGTTATATTTCCATGCTTCATTCTGGGTGGTAAAGATCTTTTACAGTCAGCGCAAGCTGTTGGATAATTGAAAAAAGTGGCTCTGACCCATAAAATGTAAGCAGATTCTGTTTTGGTTTGTGTGTGTGTGTTTGTGTGTGCGTGTGTGTGTTAGTGTGTGTCCGTGTTTGATTTCAATAACATCTCTCAGGCCAAAGGCGAGCTCCTCCCGTGAGCCTCTTGTGCTTCCTCCTCCCTTCACTTCAGTTTTCTCTTTTCCTCCCTCGGCAGACCGACGGCCGGGTGCTGAAGGCCGCCCGTGAGCCGCGTTAATGCACTCAATGCTGTCGGTCCAAACCCACATGGGCCTCCGTCCCAGAGCCCGGGGAGCCCAGCCCGGGGTTTCTGGCCGCTGTAATTGGAAGCACGTTCTCAACACCAGGGAGGAACCCAGCCTCTCCTCAGACATCTGAAGTGAGGTTTCCTGATAATGTAAAACTCAAGGATGTATGGCAGCTTCACGAAGTTTAAAGCGGTTTAATAAAGACCCGACAACATGAGCAATGCCGTTATTGATCAGTTATGAAGTGTATACACTTCAACCCTTGTTAGAGTTTATTCGTTTTCCATTTTGTTTGGTCTCTCCAAAGACAATTCATTCCGCGAGGGCTAACCTTCTTAGCATGGGTGGCCCGGGAATGGAACCTCTAACCCTGGCAGTGTTACTGCCTTGCTCTGCCAGCTGAGAGGCACTGGACCCCCATACTGGGAGCTTGTGGTGGGACACCAGAGCCCCAGGGCTGAGGGACAGATCTGGACACCTGCAGCAGTGGTTCCCAACCACTGATTCAGGACCCACCTGTGGGGTCAGAACCCTGTTTGGGGTCAAGGGTCAGGACCCCATCTATAGCCTGAACTGCATACGGGAGTCGTGGGAGATGCTGACTTATAAGCTGTGGATATTTGACAGTTGTTGTCTGTCCTGGGGTTTAACAATGTTCTGAGGGGTTAAATGATGGTCTGAGGGGTTAATTTATGTTCTGAGGGGTTAATTGATGCTCCCAGGGGTTAAACGATGGTCTGAGGGGTTAAACGATGGTCTGAGGGGTTAAACGATGGTCTGAGGGGTTAAACGATGGTCTGAGGGGTTAAACGATGGTCTGAGGGGTTAAACGATGTTCTGAGGGGTTAAACGATGTTCTGAGGGGTTAAACGATGTTATGGGGGGTTAAATGATGGTCTGAGGGGTTAAACGATGTTCTGAGGGGTTAAACGATGTTCTGAGGGGTTAAACGATGTTCTGGGGGGGTTAAACGATGTTCTGGGGGGTTAAACGATGTTCTGAGGGGTTAAACGATGTTCTGAGGGGTTAAACGATGGTCTGAGGGGTTAAACGATGTTCTGAGGGGTTAAACGATGTTCTGAGGGGTTAAACGATGTTCTGAGGGGTTAAATGATGCTCTTACCTACAAACAGGGTCCTTGGCCATAGAGGTCAGAGGCCACTGAGGTACAGCTTAGGGTTCATGAAGGCCAGGAAGGTTCCTGTTAAACCATCCACACAATACGCTCCCCCAGACCTCCGCTGGCCATCACTCACCCAAAGAAAACACTTTCCAATTAAACAGGTTTCACAGAGACTTCCAGAACAATGAGCTGCGAGATGCACACGGCAACGCCGCTCAAAATAACATTTTATTCCGCTCTGCTAAAAGCAAACGTGTGGTCACATATTTTCCAAGGTTTGACTTTAAAACGAGTTCTTCAGGATGATGTATTTGAGCACGAGAACATAAACCTCCCAGCTACCTCTGCAGACGTAGGGTCCCAGGAAGGAACAGGACACCGGATCCATCTTCGCTCTAAGCCCCCTTCACGAGGCTCCAGATGGGGCCGATGTGGCTGTCTCACCCTCAGAGCTACGTCTTCATCGCCTCAGTCAGTCTGCTGTCGTCTGGCAGCGCACAAGCACATTAACACACACACACACACACACGCACACGACAGACAAACACACACGCGCACACTGCAGAGTAAATAACAGATGTCCTGGGAAACATTAGCTCAGTTTACATACCTCAGGTTAACTAAGTAGAGTAAGTAAATAGTGAGTAATAATGCACATTTACACACAGCATAAACTGACCCAAGTGCTGGAGGGGATAACGGAACCGAACTACCGCCGGAGTCCTTAAGCAAGGCACCGTCGCGGTCCGATGTCTCGATGGTCGGCTGAACCCGGGTGTCTGTACGGAGGTGAGGATGTGATGGCCGCCGGAGATTGGGCAGTGGTGTTTGTTGGAACCCCTCTTGTTGCATTCCGTTCACACATCTGCTGTGGCTGAACACACTGACGTGAAATGACGGCACTGTTACTGATCTTATAGCCGTGGCGCGTGGCCACAATCACTTGAACTTCAAACAAGGAGCATCTCCTTCTCGTCAACAAACACACATTGTCCTGTCACCAGGCATTAGCCAACGCATTGGAGTCAAAGGACGCGTCTGCCAACGGTAAATGAGGCTACGCAAACAAACCAGAACCCAACAAAGCCTGACTTTAGAGAACAATAACGTCGATCTGTTTAGAGCGTTTCCCCTGGAGTTAATTAAGGGGCTAGTCATTTTGTAGCCTCATTCTAACATCATAAAAGATAATTAATCTTTATAAGATGCATTCAATGTTACTTAAAATGCTAAAAACTATTGACAACAGACTCGGAGAACTGTTGCCGCGTTTTACCAGGCGAAATGGAGCGATTTCTAACGGTATGTAACAATGGAGGGTTTATCCGAGAACAATGGCACCCGATGGTAAAACACTGCTCTATTATCACCGCTTGTTGTTCATAACAAAATGGTTTCGTAACAGAATTTACAGCATCAAGAAAAACTGGCGTGGAATGTCCAACTGTCACTTTGTCATCTTCCCAATCCGACTGAATTGATATCGTCTGCTGACTTCATCGTGCGGCCAGAGAAATAAATTAAAATCAAATGATTCCAGACCGCAGCAGGATCCCCTCGTCAAACCAAACATCGTGTGCTTAATGAAAACATTTGACGCTTTTATAAGATGGATTAGAGAAGGCTAAATGAGCCCCCTCCCCCGGGCCCCAGGTCCTGTACGTCCCCCGCTCCCCCGATGGGGCCCTTGTTTCCACCCTGATGGGGCCCTTGTTTCCACCCTGATGGGGCCCTTGTTTCCGTCCCGATGGGGCCCTTGTTTCCACCCTGATGGGGCCCTTGTTTCCACCCTGATGGGGCCCTTGTTTCCACCCTGATGGGGCCCTTGTTTCCACCCTGATGGGGCCCTTGTTTCCACCCTGATGGGGCCCTTGTTTCCACCCTGATGGGGCCCTTGTTTCCGTCCCGATGGGGCCCTTGTTTCCACCCTGATGGGGCCCTTGTTTCCACCCTGATGGGGCCCTTGTTTCCACCCCGATGGGGCCCTTGTTTCCGTCCCGATGGGGCCCTTGTTTCCGTCCCGATGGGGCCCTTGTTTCCACCCTGATGGGGCCCTTGTTTCCACCCTGATGGGGCCCTTGTTTCCGTCCCGATGGGGCCCTTGTTTCCGTCCCGATGGGGCCCTTGTTTCCGTCCCGATGGGGCCCTTGTTTCCACCCTGATGGGGCCCTTGTTTCCACCCTGATGGGGCCCTTGTTTCCACCCTGATGGGGCCCTTGTTTCCACCCTGATGGGGCCCTTGTTTCCACCCTGATGGGGCCCTTGTTTCCACCCTGATGGGGCCCTTGTTTCCACCCTGATGGGGCCCTTGTTTCCACCCTGATGGGGGCCTTGTTTCCATTAGCACGGGGCCCAACGGGCACCCGGCCCGCTGCCTGCCAACCGGAACCCAATGACCAAGCTCTCCGGGGGCCCCTCTTCCCAGAGACATGTGGCCCCTCCCGGTCCAAACCAAAGCGGCGGGCTGCAGCTAAGACTCCGCGGCTTTGAAGACACTTTGTTCTTCTGAGGAACTTCTGAAGATCTGATCGATGGGTCGTCTTTGTTAACGCACTCCTTTAAAACAGACCTTTCTGTTTGGAGCAGAGCTCTTCCTGCCCTCGCGGAAGCCCCATGTACCTCAGTGAGGCAGAAACATGGGGTTCATTACGTCCTCGAATGCGCTCAGAAGTGGAGCCGGTCCAGCAGAGGGAAAGCATGGAAGTGAGGGCATTTATTGATATGTATTTAATGTGGTTACCGACTTAAAGCTCACTGGGAGTGCATTCCAAGGGAAAGACTACATTGAAACATGCTTTACATCATCGCCGCGTATTAACCTCCTCTGACTCCTCGCTGGACCAACGCGGAGCCGGTACCCTACAGGTGCACTCGGCCCCCCCCGGCATTCCACACGCGTGCTCCCCGGCTCTCCACTTACCCATAATCCCCCTCTTCACACTTCGGACTGTCAGGAGGATGAAGTGGGAATTTCCCCCCGAAGATAGAGAGGGGGGAGGGGAGGCAGATGCGTCTGGGGGGGGGTGACATCACAGAGGCCATCCCTCATCGCTCTCACCCGGGTTGGCCCTGTTGTGTGTTTAGCGTAAGTGGTGATATGTGACGTCTATACCGATGACTGAGGCCCTTGAGCCTGGTGTGGGGGGGGGGGCTCACAGCTGTGGCTCCCCACGGAGAGGAGGAGGAGCAGCGAGGGGGTGGGGGCCAGTCGTCACCTTGGTATGCCGTCTGGATCCCAGCAGCCCCCCGGGGACCTGGGGCCGTCCCCTGAGAGGGTTCACTCATCACACTCCCCGCTCTCTCCTTCTTCCCCCGCCTTGAACCGTGTTCTTACCACGTTTGGTGTGATTAGGAAACACAAACTCTTTTTAAGTGGGGGGAGGAACGTTGAATCAGCAAATTCTCTCCATTTAAACGTATTTGAAATGTGGTAATGTTGTAGTCGGAGGTTTTATATGAAGGGGCGGCCGAGCATAGTTGAGGCGTACGGTCGATACGAGCGCAGCAAAGAAGTAACACAATAAAAGCTGCAACTAGTAAGAAAATGTGGTGCACGGCCAAGTTTATAAAAGCAACTGGACCGAGCGCAGAGCAGCACGAACGCAGTAGTCGGGGCTCGGCCCAGCGGACATTTGCTATGAGTTTGCTAACTTGGAACGAGGTTGAGTTTGTCTCTCGAGCCAGAGTATTATTCAGCGGAGAACCGTAGGCCGGCGCCTTGTGCTGCCTTCCAGATCTGCTGCAGATATGAGCACCTTCAGGACCGAGCTGCAGTCAGGCATTCCTTCGCTTCAGGACTTGAGTGTCAGGCTGTCAAGATAAACTGAACAAACATTTCAACAGGTTGCTTCCTGGTGACACCTTACCCGTGGTCTTTTCTAACATGCTAGCGTGACGGCTGCTGGTCAATCACGGGTGTGGCTAACAGGCATCCAGCACTAGTGAACAATAAACTATGGTATATGGTCACATTTTTCAAGTGTGTCGCAAGATGATCACAGTAACAATATGCATACGTTTATAGACAAAGAAATCGTGAATATAGCTATCATGGATATATGGATAAATGAGGGTGAATATTTTAGTAGATGAATAATTTATGAAAATAGAAACATGGTGTTTTGACCAGTAGGTGAACCATATTGCTTTGGGTTCTGAGTACCCCTCCAGCTGGGTCAGGGCATGGACATGTCAGGGAACCCCTGCTTTAGACGGCAGCGCAGCCAAACACGTCGGACATGGCACACAACCGAAGACTCCATTTTGTTTCTTGTGCGCTTGCAGCTAATTGGGGGTAGCAGGAATTGCTGCCCTCTCTACTGTTGGCCTTCACCCATTACCGTTTATCTTCTCATAAATACTCTTTCTCCAGGATTATAAAAGACTGAACACTTAAACACACAAAGATGTTTAGCCTAAAGTGTGCTTAGCCATCCGAGTTTAAATGTTTGTTTTGGATTCAATAATTTCTGTAAACTCTTTGATTAGTAAGAGTTTGGGATCGTGTTGCCTGGTTACCGTCAAGCCTGAGGCATTAACCAATTTTTTGGTAGCGCAAGGTGGTAGCAATTCCCAAGTTAAATGCTAACTGGTGATATGGAACCAATAAAGTTGATCGAAGGAGGCAATTATCTTTGAAAAGCGCTTATTATACAAGATAATCATCTCCCCCCTCTCGGCAGTGGGTAATCGTTGCCGGCTAGCATGTAGCTCATCAAAACACAGGCACTTTTCCTGCCGCTCCCGGTGAAGTCATTTCCTGTTACACAAACCAGATGACGCGTGTTTCATTAAGAAACCGTCAGGCCCAACAACAGGTAATCGGTATCAAAACAACGATCGCATTGCTCAAAGGACATGGCCGCTAGCTCCCACCCCCTCGTCAGCCCAGTAGCATCAGTTATCCATGACAGCTCGCAGAGTGGAGCCCAGCCCTGAAACATTCAGGTGCTAAGGGATGGGTATGCTCTTTATGAGAACAAAATAACATTCAATATAATTAAAGTTAATTGATATGGTGCTTTAGGCACATTTGAAAAACAATAAGAGGACAGTCATTGACACAAGTACACAGACATGGATATATTTTCTACTGAGTGTCAAGGTTATAGATTGTATATCGCCAAACTGTTGATAGAAAGTGTGGTAATGGATACAAAGGTGCAGCTGTTGTTGTTGGTGTCGATTACATTTTGGGGGATTTGGAGGCTGTGTGCCTTTCTAATCCCCCCTGTGGATAAAGTGTATTTTTTTTTTTTATAGTAATTTCTGTTTTTCAACCTTCCCACCAGACAGACGTGAGCAGCTGGTACGAAGCTGTTTCCACAGAGACCTCCGTCTGCAGACCCCGCCAGCTAGTGTACACCTCTTCCTGTTCGCCGTCCCAGCATGCATCAGTCCTCTGAGCGCCGCGTCGCAGCGGCCAGCTGGGCGGCACATGTTCAGCGGGAGAACATGGACACCATCGCAGGCATCACAACGCACAGCCTCACCCAGCGCACAGCCTCACCCAACGCACAGCCTCACCCAGCGCACAGCCTCACCCAACGCCCAGCCTCACCCAGCGCACAGCCTCACCCAGCGCACAGCCTCACCCAGCGCACAGCCTCACCCAGCGCACAGCCTCACCCAGCGCACAGCCTCACCCAGCGCACAGCCTCACCCAACGCCCAGCCTCACCCAGCGCACAGCCTCACCCAGCGCACAAGCCTCAACCCAACGCACAGCCTCACCCACGCCACAGCCTCAACCCAACGCACAGCCTCACCCAACGCACAGCCTCACCCAACGCACAGCCTCACCCAAGTGCACAGCCTCACCCAGCGCACAGCCTCACCCAGCGCACAGCCTCACCCAGCGCACAGCCTCACCCAACGCACAGCCTCACCCAGCGCACAGCCTCACCCAAGCGCACAGCCTCAACCAACGCCCAGCCTCACCCAGCGCCACAGCCTCACCCAGCGCACAGCCCTCACCCAATGCACAGCCTCACCCAGCGGCACAGGCCTCACCAACGCGCACAGCCTCACTGAACGCACAGCCTCACCCTGCGCACAGCCTCACCCAAAGCACAGCCTCACCCAACGCAGAGCCTCACCCAGCGCACAGCCTCACCCAGCGCACAGCCTCACTGAACGCACAGCCTCACCCAGCGCACAGCCTCACTGAACGCACAGCCTCACCCAGCGCACAGCCTCACCCAAAGCACAGCCTCACCCAATGCACAGCCTCACCCAGTGCACAGCCTCACCCAGCGCACAGCCTCACCCAGCGCACAGCTTCACCCAGCGCACAGCCTCACCCAACGCATAGCCTCACCCAGCGCACAGCCTCACCCAGCGCACAGCCTCACCCAAAGCACAGCCTCACCCAGCGCACAGGCCTCACCCCAGCGCACAGCCTCACCCAGCGCACAGCCTCACCCAGCGCACAGCCTCACCCAGTGCAACAGCCCTCACCCAGCGCACAGCCTCCACCCAGCGCACAGCCTCACCCAACGCCCAGCCTCACCCAACGCACAGCCTCACCCAGCGCACAGCCTCACCCAGCGCACAGCCTCACCCAACGCACAGCCTCACCCAGCGCACAGCCTCACCCAGCGCACAGCCTCACCCAACGCACAGCCTCACCCAGCGCACAGCCTCACCCAGCGCACAGCCTCACCCAACGCACAGCCTCACCCAGCGCACAGCCTCACCCAGCGCACAGCCTCACCCAACGCACAGCCTCACCCAGCGCACAGCCTCACCCAGCGCACAGCCTCACCCAGCGCACAGCCTCACCCAACGCACAGCCTCACCCCAGCGCACAGCCTCACCCAGCGCACAGCCTCACCCAATGCACAGGCCTCCACCCAGCGCACAGCCTCACCCAGCGCACAGCCTCACTGAACGCACAGCCTCACCCAACGCACAGCCTCACCCAACGCACAGCCTCACCCAGCGCACAGCCTCACCGAACGCCCAGCCTCACCCAGCGCACAGCCTCACCCAACGCACAGCCTCACCCAGCGCACAGCCTCACCCAGCGCACAGCCTCACTGAACGCACAGCCTCACCCAGCGCACAGCCTCACACAAACACAAGCACAGAGCCTCACACGCAACAACGCACAGCCTCACCCAGCGCACAGCCTCACGACCCAGCCAGCGCGAACAGCCTCACTCAACGCACAGCCTCACCCAGCGCACAGCCTCACCCAGCGCACAGCCCTCACTGAACGCACAGCCTCACCCAGCGCACAGCCTCACACGCAAGCTCACCAGAGCACAGCATTCACCCAGCGCACAGCCTCACACCCAACGCACAGCCTCACCAGCGCACAGCCTCACCCAGCGCACGCAGCCCTCACCCAACGCACAGCCCTCACCCAACGCACAGCCTCACCAGCGCACAGCCTCACCCAGCGCACAGCCTCACCCAACGCGCACAGCCTCACCCAGCGCACAGCCCTCACCCAGCGACACAGCCTCGCACCCAACGCACAGAGCCTCAACCAGTGCACAGCCTCACCCAGCGCACAGCGCATCACCCAAAGCACAGCCTCACCCAACCTGCGCTCACCAAGCCTCACCCCCAGCCAGCACAGCCTCACCCAAAGCACAGCCTCACCAGCAAACGCACCAGCACTCACACAACGACACAGCCTCACACAACGCCCAGCCTCACCCAATGCACAGCCTCACCCAGCGCACAGCCTCACCCAACGCACAGCCTCACCCAGCGCACAGCCTCACCCAGTGCACAGCCTCACTGAACGCACAGCCTCACCCAGCGCACAGCCTCACCCAGCGCTGCAGGTCCACTGAGGAGGACACCACAGTAAGCATAGCACACTGGTTGTGTGTGTGTGTGTGTGTGTGTGTGTGTGTGTGTGTGTGTGTGTGTGTGTGTGTGTGTGTGTGTGTGTGTGTGTGTGTGTGTGTGTGTGTGTGTGTGTGTGTGTGTGTGTGTGTGTGTGTGTGTGTGTGTGCGTGCGTGCGTGCGTGCGTGCGTGCGTGCGTGCGTGCGTGCGTGCGTGCGTGCGTGCGTGCGTGCGTGTGTGTGTGTGTGTCCCAGTGTGCCCTCTTCTTGCTAGGTGTGTACAGTGCGTTTGTGTGGTTTTGTGTATATACAGTGTGTGTGTCTGATTGTATATGCACTTGTGTGTGTTAGTGGGCCTATTTATGCAAGCACATGTGTGTGTGCGTTTCTGTCTGTTTTTATTATAAAGTAAAATTAAACGTATTTCATTTTCATACAGTCCCTCGTGAGTGTTATAGTTATCTGATATTATTTCCTGTTGCTCAATCTCAAACATTATAATACAACAAAAACACAGCACACAAATCAACCAATGGTTATCTTGGATCATTAACTTTTGTTTTTGGAGAAAATATTGATGATTTATCTTTCATTCGCAGACTGACATTTCTCTGGGCTGCTTTGACCTCAGAGGAACCGGGGAGATGACTGCTCAGCTCGCTCGGGTCTGAGGGTCCCACGTGTTTCAAATTAAAACCCCCGTGACCAGGATCTGTGGAGAGAGCAGCCTCCTCACTCAGAGAGGAGGGCAGAGTGGGGGCCTGGTGTCTCACTCTCCCAGGAGGACAGAGTGGGGGCCTGGTGTCTCACTCTCCACGGAGGACAGGGTGGGGGCCTGGTGTCTCACTCTCCACGGAGGACAGGGTGGGGGCCTGGTGTCTCACTCTCCACGGAGGACAGGGTGGGGGCCTGGTGTCTCACTCTCCACAGAGGACAGAGTGGTGGCCTGGTGTCTCACTCTCTCACAGAGGACAGAGTGGTGGCCTGGTGTCTCACTCTCCACAGAGGACAGAGTGGTGGCCTGGTGTCTCACTCTCCACAGAGGACAGAGTGGTGGCCTTGTGTCTCACTCTCCAAGGAGAACAGAGTGTGTGATGTTTCACTCTCTACGGAGGACAGAGCAATAATGGCAAAAAAACCCACCTGTACGATGTAATATAATATAGTGAACGCTGGAATCCACAGATGGAAAACTCTCCCTGCTGTCTGGGGAGGAGGAGACGGGTCCACTTCACTTATTAATTCACCACTTTATTTCATTAGGGCTCATATTTTATAGCCCTTTTTAGGAAACGTTCCATGAAAAATATCATCCTAATTAATGAAGGAGGCTGTCGGGATAATCCTGATATAGACACCCCTCTGGAGCCGGCCTCCAGCCGCTGGAACCCGGAGCGAGGAGTGATGGAGCTAGGACTGACGGAGCGAGGAGTGATGGAGCTAGCACTGACGGAGCGAGGAGTGATGTAGTGACGGAGCAAGGAGGGATGGAGCTAGCACTGACGGAGCGAGGAGTGATGTAGTGACGGAGCAAGGAGGGATGGAGCTAGCACTGACGGAGCGAGGAGTGATGTAGTGACGGAGCAAGGAGGGATGGAGCTAGCACTGACGGAGCGAGGAGTGATGGAGCTAGCGCTGACGGAGCGAGGAGTGATGGAGCTAGCACTGACGGAGCGAGGAGTGATGGAGCTAGCGCTGACGGAGCGAGGAGTGATGGAGCTAGGACTGACGGAGCGAGGAGTGATGTAGTGACGGAGCAAGGAGGGATGGAGCTAGCACTGACGGAGCGAGGAGTGATGTAGTGACGGAGCAAGGAGGGATGGAGCTAGCACTGACGGAGCGAGGAGTGATGTAGTGACGGAGCGAGGAGTGATGGAGCATTGATTGAGCAAGGCGTGACGGAGCTAGGGGTGACGGAGTGAGGAGTGATCGAGTGAGGAGTGATGTAGCGAAGACTAACAGAGCTAGCACTGATGGAGTGAGGAGTGATGGAGCAGTGATGAAGGGAGGAGTGACGTAGCGAGGAGTGATGGAGTTACGTGGCGAGGAGTGATGGAGCTAGCACTGACGGAGCAAGGAGTGATGTAGTAATGGAGGGACGGAGCGAGGTGTGACGTAGCGAGGAGTGACGAGCTAGGGGTAACGTAGCGAGGAGTGACGTAGCGAGGAGTGACGTAGCGAGGAGTGACGTAGCAGTGGCAGAGTCTTCCAGATAAATAAACTGAACAAGAACTTTGAACGAACTTCCCCCACAGTGCAGATTGTAAAAATATACTTAAAATAAACAGTTGTGATAACCCATTAATCATAGACCGGGCGTCCTCCAATACAAGACCTACTGAGAGAGAGAGAGAGAGAGAGAGAGAGAGAGAGAGAGAGAGAGAGAGAGAGAGAGAGAGAGAGAGAGAGAGAGAGAGAGAGAGAGAGAGAGAGAGAGAGAGAGAATGTTTTTCCTTGAGTATCTGGAACTCATTCTAAACATAGGATTAACCTGGCATTGGGAAACATTTGATCAGCCCTGATGCAGTTTATTATCACCTGCCACCACAGGCAACAGAAATCAGACGTTTTGAAACAAAGAACAGCGAGAGTGAGAAGAGGGAACACAAAATGGCCCCCAGACACCACTGAGTAGGAAAAGGTGGCCGGACTTCATGTGGGCAAGAGGATGACTCAGCTGTTTGAGAGACGGGAACACAGGCCTCACGGTGGAAACACAGAGGAGATCCCATTTACCCACAACCCCCTGGGACACCAGATGCTCACACCGCTAACTAGCCTAACCTGGCTGTTGTTCTGTGGCCCCGTCATGAATCCACAGCTGTGGGAAACACGGAGCGCACGGCACTCCTGTTTACCGTGCGTTTGAAAAGGGTTGATGGATGTTGTTAAGTTGTGTGTTTGCGTGTTTCAGATAGTTTAGGTGGAAACTCATAGTTTGGATTGTTGAGTTTTGGTATTAGGAAACAGATGGTGCGTTTAGATGTTTGGTTAGAGATGGTTTAGTTTAGGGATGAGGCTAGAGATGGCTTACTTTAGACGTTTGGTTGGAGATGGTTTAGTTTAGATGTTTGGTTAGAGATGGTTTAGTTTAGACGTTTGGTTAGAGATGGTTTAGTTTCGATGTTTGGTTAGAGATGGTTACTAGGCTTAGGCGTGGGGGATGAGGTGGTTAGGTTCAAGTCTGAAGTTCAAGCAGTTTATTTTCGGTGTCTCATGTCTGTGCCGAACGCCTCGGTCGAGTTTTGACACGTCTTTCATTCTGTTGCCCCAGTCGTTAGAGTTATCTAGAAGCTTCAATTAGCGGCACAAACCTCAGCGACTCTGACCAACATATATCCTTGAGGACGAACTTCATGTGGGTACAAAGTCTCCAATACACTCTTAAACCCGGCCCCGGCCCCCTCTCCTGCTGGTCTGTGATTGGCTGCTGAGGCTTGTCTCGTCCTGTCTCTGTTGACTGACATCATGGCGATGAGATCACCCCTGATTTGCCCAGGTGACAGATTTGTGAGCGTCGAGGTTCGCTGAGCTCCGCCCCGCTGGGAATAACAAAATGTGATGTTGTCTTAAGCGAAGTTAAGGGGGGTTTCCTATGCAGTCATTTAACACACGCTGTAAGTCAAAGCCACTTACAGTGAAGACAGAGAGGGGGCATTAAGGAGCAGGTGGGGATAGACAGTACAGAGACAGGTCATTAAGGAGCCTGTAGGGGTTAGACAGTACAGAGACAGGTCATTAAGGAGCCTGTAGGGGTTAGACAGTACAGAGACAGGTCATTAAGGAGCAGGTAGGGGTTAGACAGTACAGAGACAGGTCATTAAGGAGCAGGTAGGGGTTAGACAGTACAGAGACAGGTCATTAAGGTGTAGGTAGGGGTTAGACAGTACAGAGACAGGTCATTAAGGAGCAGATAGGGGTTTAGACAGTACAGAGAGACAGGTCATTAAGGAGCAGGTAGGGGTTAGACAGTACAGAAGACAGGTCATTAAGGAGCAGTTTTAGAGTGCAAGGACGTACAATATACAATAAGTGTCTACATTAAGGAGCAGGTAAGGGTTAGACAGTACAGAGACAGGTTATTAAGGAGCAGGTAGGGGTTAGACAGTACAGAGACAGGTCATTAAGGAGCAGGTAGGGGTTAGACAGTACAGAGACAGGTCATTAAGGAGCAGGTAGGGGTTAGACAGTACAGAGACAGGTCATTAAGGAGCAGGTAGGGGTTAGACAGTACAGAGACAGGTCATTAAGGGAGCAGGTAGGGGTTAGACAGTACAGAGACAGGTCATTAAGGAGCAGGTAGGGGTTAGACAGTACAGAGACAGGTCATTAAGGAGCAGGTAGGGGTTAGACAGTACAGAGACAGGTCATTAAGGGGCAGGTAGGGGTTAGACAGTACAGAGACAGGGCATTAAGGGGCAGGTAGCGGTTAGACAGTACAGAGACAGGTCATTAAGGAGCAGGTAGGGGTTAGACAGTACAGAGACAGGGCAGTACAGACAGGGCATTAAGGGGCAGGTAGCGGTTAGACAGTACAGAGACAGGGCATTAAGGAGCAGGTAGGGGTTAGACAGTACAGAGACAGGGCATTAAGGAGCAGGTAGGGGTTAGACAGTACAGAGACAGGTCATTAAGGGGCAGGTAGCGGTGAGACATCATGGGTACACGTTTGTATTCGCAGAGCTTGGTGTGCACATAGACCACCATATCAGTCCAGATCAGACCTGTCCAGTATAACTACAGGATGTGTCCAGTATAACTACAGGATGTGTCCAGTATAACTACAGGATGTGTCCAGTATAACTACAGGATGTGTCCAGTATAACTACAGGATGTGTCCAGTATAACTACAGGATGTGTCCAGTATAACTACAGGATGTGTCCAGTATAACTACAGGATGTGTCCAGTATAACTACAGGATGTGTCCAGTATAACTACAGGATGTGTCCAGTATAACTACAGGATGTGTCCAGTATTATCATGATCTCGCCTGTATGACTGCAGGACAAGATACTGTTATCTACTACAATACTACATCATACTAGTTGTTTATTGTTTCTGATTAAGCTCAACAACGCGATGACCGGACTCACGTATTCAACCGTTTGTCATGTAACCGACGATAGATAGATATTTTATCTTACGCCGTTAAATTCTTTCCCTGGAATCATGAAAGTGGAAAGTCGGAGTGCCTTTCTCTGAGAAAAGCCGCCCATTCGCAGGACGCAGAGGAGAAGGAGGAAAACGGCCCTCCTGGCTGGGGGGCTCCTGGCTGGGGCCCGGCGGGGGGCCGGCGGGGGGCCGGCGGGGGGCCGGCGGGGGGCCGGCGCGGGGGCCGGCGGGGGGCCGGCGGGGGGGCCGGCGCGGGGGCCGGCGGGGGGCCGGCGGGGGGCTGGCGGTCCGTGTTTACTGTGTCATGATGGGGTGATGTCAGCGCAGAGGCAGCCCAGGAGGCATGTTTGGAAAACCTTTCTGTCTAAACGGCAGAATAATGAGCTGTTTGAAACCATATCCTGATAACAATAGGGGTTGGGGTTAAGGGGAAAATATTGGAGTGTGTGTGTGTCTGCGTGTCTCTGCATCCATGCGTGTCTGTGTTAATGTGTGTGTGTGCTGTGCATGCCTGTGTGTATGTGTGTGTGTGTGTGTGTGTGTGTGTGTGTGTGTGTGTGTGTGTGTGTGTGTGTGTGTGTGTGTGTGTGTGTGTGTGTGTGTGTGTGTGTGTGTGTGTGTGTGTGTGTGTGTGTGTGTGTGTGTGTGTGTGTGTGTGTGCCAGTGAATGCCTATATTTGCCTCAGAAGTACAGCGTGTGTGTTTGTGTGTGTGTGTTTGTGTCTGCATGTGAGTGTGTGAGTGTGTCTGTGTGTTTGTGTGTGTGTGTGTGTGTGTGTGTGTGTGTGTGTGTGTGTGTGTGTGTGTGTGTGTGTGTGTGTGTGTGTGTGTGTGTGTGTGTGTGTGTGTGTGTGTGTGTGCCTCAGGAGGACAGCGTGTGTGTGTGCTTGTTTTTTTCTGTATTTATGCATCGATCCTGAAGCCCCTGCCCGTGATGTGGGCACGTCAGCCGTGAATAGTCAGAGCAGTTCAGTGTCAGTGATAGCGTATCAGTGCTGGTCCGTGTGGTGAACACAGAGCTGGTCCTGAGACCGCCAGTGTGGCCAGGAGGCCGGCTCAGACTGATATCACCG
>OLKM01000467.1:207443-209943 GCA_900291075.1 Melanogrammus aeglefinus | reverse complement strand
AAAAAGGAACGTTCCCTGGTTCAGAGTATCAGATCACCGGTTCACTGGCCCCATAACAGAGCAATGTGCGGAGGTCTGACAGCCGACACACTGACATGCCTCAACAGTTATATTGGATCCCCCAGAAGAGACAGGAAGAGAGACATCAGCAAGTAGAAAACACGTTATCAACAAGGAACATTTCTAAATTGTTCAATGCATCTGTAATCTGTAACATATTGATGTCCGTCTGAAATGATTGTTATTGGTTTTCTTTTTACGAGACATGTTTTGTAAGCGTGTGCTCTCAGTGGGTGCAGTGCTGCCACATGGGGGGACATTGGGGTGGTATTGAAGGCTGTGCTGACAGGTATGCGTTTGATGCCTGTCAGACTGCTCCTCGGGTGTCTCACATACTTGTTCTGCGGTGGATCAAAGCGCCGTGTTTTAAGGCCTTCAGCAGCAGGGATCCATCAACAGGACCCACAGACCACGCCTTCAGGTCAGGGCGCCAGACCATCACAGGCAATCAACAAGAATAATCAACTTCTTATTATTAACTCAATTAACCACTGGACTATTTACTGACTACTGTGTCTGTGTGTGTGTGTGTGTGTGTGTGTGTGTGTGTGTGTGTGTGTGTGTGTGTGTGTGTGTGTGTGTGTGTGTGTGTGTGGTGTGTGTGTGTGTGTGTGTGTGTGTGTCTGTGTGTGTGTGTGTGTGTGTGTGTGTGTGTGTGTGTGTGTGTGTGTGTGTGTGTGTGTGTGTGTGTGTGTGTGTGTGTGTGTCTGTGTGTGTGTCCCTGTGTGTGTGTGTGTGTGTGTGTGTGTGTGTGTGTGTGTGTGTGTCTGTGTGTGTGTGTGTGTGTGTGTGTGTGTGTGTGTGTGTGTGTGTGTGTGTGTGTGTCTGCCTGTGTCCCTGTGTGTGTGTGTGTGTGTGTGTGTGTGTGTGTGTGTGTGTGTGTGTGTGTGTGTGTGTGTTGTGTGTGTGTGTGTGTGTGTGTGTGTGTGTGTGTGTGTGTGTGTGTCTGTGTGTCTGTCTACCTGTTGTGCGTGTGTATGTGTGTGTGTCCCTGTGTGTGTGTGTGTGTGTCTCTGCCTGTGTCCCTGTGTGTGTGTGTGTGTGTGTGTGTGTGTGTGTGTGTGTGTGTGTGTGTGTGTGTGTGTGTGTGTGTGTGTGTGTGTGTGTGTGTGTGTCTGCCTGTGTCCCTGTGTGTGTGTGTCTGTGTCCCTGTTTGTGTGTCCCTGTCTGTGTGTGTGTGTGTATGCCATGTGCTTGTGTTATCAGTGTTTGTGTGTGTGTGTGTGCCGTGTTCCGTGTTGTGTGTGTGTCCCTATGTGAATGGTGTGTGTGTGGTGTGTGTGTAGGTGTCTATGTGTGCGTGTGTGTCCCTGTGTCCCTGTGTGTGTGTGTGTGTGTGTGTGTGTGTGTGGTGTGTGTGTGTGTGCTGTGTGTGTGTGTGCTATGTGGTTGTTCCCTGTGTGTGTGTGTGTGTGTGTGTGTGTGTGTGTGGTGTGTGGTGTGGTGCTGTGTCCCTGTGTGTGTGTGTGTGTGTGTGTGTGGTGTGTGTGGTGTGTGTGTGTGTGTGTGTGTGTCCTGTGTGCTGTGTGTCTGCTGTGGTGTGTGTGTGTGTGGTGTGTGTGTGTGTGCCTGTTTGTGTGTCCTGTGTGTGTGTGTGTGTGTGTGTGTGTGTGTGTGTGTGTGTGTGTGTGTGTGTGTGTGTCTACTTGTGTCCCTCTGTGTGTGTCCCTGTGTGTGTTGTGTGTGTGTGTGTGTGTGTGGTGTGTGGTGTGTCGTGTGTGTGTGTGTGTGTGTGTGTGTGTGTGTCTGCCTGTGTCCCTGTTTGTGTGTCCCTGTCTGTGTGTGTGTGTGTGTGTGTGTGTGGTGTGTGTGTCCCTGTTTGTGTGTCCCTGTCTGTGTGTGTGTGTGTATGCCATGTGCACGTGTTTGTGTGTGTGTGTGCATCCCTGTGTGTGTGTGTCCCTGTGTGTGTGTGAGTGTGTGTCTGTGCACGTCCCTGTGTGCGTGAGCATGCGTTGTACATTCTGGGGGTGTTACGTCTATCTTGTTGTGTGCTGCTACTACCATTGCTGGGTTGGAGACGGAGCCAGAGGTAATCCCACTGGGAGGCTGAGTGGAAAAAGCCCTGGCCAGAGAGCCTTTATGAGACTGTTTCCAGCGTAAACTTTGAATGAGCTGGAGATGGTAGCCTCGGACACAGCCCCCCTGCTGGGGGCCTCTGTTCTCTGCTGTGACGCCACCTCTATACACAGCCCCTCCTCAAGCCCCTCCTCATCCTCACGCTCTGCTCGCCTTCTTACTGTAGTGTGTTTTATCTGTCCTCTCTCTCGCTCTCTCTCGCTCTCGCTCTCGCTCTCTCTCTCTCTCTCGCCCTGTCTCTCTGTCTCTCTCTCTCTCTCTCTCTCTCTCTCTCTCTCTCTCTCTCTCTCTCTCTCTCTCTCTCTCTCTCTCTCTCTCTCTCTCTCTCTCTCTCTCTCTCTCTCTCTATCCTCTCTCTCTC
>OLKM01000467.1:171088-205234 GCA_900291075.1 Melanogrammus aeglefinus | reverse complement strand
TGTGCCATGACTCAAAGGCGTGATCTGATCTCTGCTGGGCCGGGGTTGGAATAGGGGGGGACCCTGAAATTGCAATCGTGAACTTACTGATGCCTCACAGTCTGAGGGGACAGAATGGCCGTCCAACAGAAGCAGCGGGCAGCTTTGTACGTATTAGGGTCTCAGAACTCTTACCTGAAGACCTGGTTTCATTATTCAACGGTTCAATTAATCAATTAAAAATGTATTAAGTTAACCGTTGAGAATGTAGCACACCTTAACCTCTTCTGAAACAATGTTGTAGCCCTAGCTTATTAGTCTGACAGATAGGAGTTCCACAGGCCTACAGAGTCCGCTGTAGTTGATTAATCTATTGACATCCTGTTTTTATTGAATCAGGCTTTCGGAGGAAAGCAGAAAGTATTATTTTAGTTATCTCCCAACAGCCAATACATCGTGACCTCCCTTTGGGTTTAATAATAACAATAACTCTTGCATTTTTCTTACAGATGACTCTCCCTCCCTCCTCTCAGTTATCTGATCTTATGTTCAATGAAACATCTGCTCATCAAGTCAGAGTAATCCACTGCTTCCAACAGTGGAACCTTTTGCTAATGTCCTCGGTTCTCTTTGAGGTAGTATATTCTGCGTAGCAATAGAACCGGGAGTTAAGACAAATGGGACATGGTTTTGAAATGAACTGAAAGAGAACTGAAAAGCATCTTACTATCTTTGTTGTGTATGGGGAATGGGTTAACCTAGCGTTTGTTAGTGCTTGGCACTATGAACATCCTTACTGTCCTTACTGACAGCGATATATTGTTTCTCTTTCTTCTGACAAATGGACTATGTGCTTTGGATAAAAGCGTCTGCTAAATGCCCTAAATCTGAATCTAAGCCTCAGTCCACCCGAGCCAGCTGGACTGTGGTGTCACAAGAACCCCACTGGCAGACAGCTTCACGATGACATCACCCCCCTATAGGTCTAAACCACCTCAAGATGGCTGCAAGTGTTCGTCTGTATGCATTCTGTGGCTGCAGGCAGGTTTCAGATTATGAACTCTTCCTCTGATTGGAGAAGGCAGGAGCAGCGAGGTCAACCTCATCCACGACCCTCATCCACGACCCTGCAGTCGTGAACAGTCTCTCATCAGAGCGCTAGTCGGGGAAGCCACTGAACTGAAAATGAAGCGACCACTACACAGCGTGCCTCCTGTTCCAATGTTTTGGGGATTTGATTCCTCGAGCCGTCAGCCCAGAGTTCGGCTCCCCGCTCATCTGAGACCCCGCAGATCGGTGCACTATAGGATGTGATCACATCCACCCAAACCAAACGTTGAGTTCGCTCCCAGTGTTTCTGCGCCGGGAATGCTTCAGAGTTTACGCTGGATGTAAACAGATTAGGGATCTGGCGAGTAGGGGGGAGGGGGGGGATGATGGCCCTGGGAGGACGGAACGGCGGATCTGCACAATTATACTAGATTAGCTCCGACCTCCTACCGCTGTAGGTTGGTTTCCCGGGAGAATGTACATATTGTGTTTGGTATTAGTTGCCACAGTCCAAAGGAGGTAGACGTTTCAACAAACAAACGATTACCATCGCACGTCAGTGTTTTCTCAGGCCTCAGCCCCCCGACCAGCGTTGGAACATTTTTTCCGGAGACATTATTTTTTTAAAGAGAGCTGCCTTCATGTGGAAGTCAGATGTTAAAATGTGGATCATTGAAAGAGCGAAATGCCTCGGAACACATAACCTTCTCCCAGATCTGGCTCCCTCACACATGTGGCTTCTTACTGGGTCCGACTTGAGAAAAACATTCCTTCTGTCTGGAGTTCACCTGCTCTTCCTCAGTAGAGAACCGGCTAGCTCCTTAGCACTAGCCCCTTAGTACTAGCTCCTTAGCACCGGCTCCTTAGCCCTGGCCTTAGCACTAGCTCCTTAGCGCTAGCTCCTTAGTACTAGCTCCTTAGCACCGGCTCCTTAGCCCTGGCCTTAGCACTAGCTCCTTAGCGCTAGCTCCTTAGCCCTGGCTCCTTAACGCCGGCTCCTTAGCACTAGCTCCTTAACATTAGCTCCTTAGCACTAGTTCCCTAGCATTAGCTCCTTAGCACTAACTCCTTAGCATTAGCTCCTTAGCACTAGCTCCTTAGCATTACCTCCTTAGCACTAGCTCCTTAGCATTAGCTCCTTAGCACTAGCTCCTTAGCATTAGCTCCTTAGCACTGGTTCCTTAGCCCCATCTCAGGACCAGTGGGATGGAAGGTTCTCTGCCGCCCCTCTGTCACGGAGCGGGGATCTCACCAACAACCCCAGAAACGGGAGGCGAATGCTCTTACCGCTAAGCTTAATGAACGCAGGGCTTTGGGGGTTTGTCAACGCTAAGCGCTCTTCAGGGCTCGGGAGTGAAGTTACCCAGGAGGTCCCGGGTCACCTTCGTCAGCCCAATGTGCTTCATGACAAAGGTTCACCGATGCCATTAGCAGACTAGTCTTAGTAGACCAGTGCAGTGAATGGATGGGTGTGGACCCAGCCACAAGGTTCTGGGTTTCAACCCCAATGTCTGACTCCTACCTGTCTTACCCTTCAGAAATATGTCTGACTCCTACCTGTCTTACCCTTCAGAAAGATGTCTGATTCCTGCCTGTCTTACAGTAAGATGTCTGATTTGCCTGTCTCACCCTTCAGCATGATGTCTGACTCCTCCCCGTCAGGTTAGGTCAAGGCTTTCCCTACAAGATGATATAGTCCTAGAAGGCATGCAGAGTAAGTACGAGGGAACACAACACCTAAAATGTCTGAGGGATTCAAGCATCAAAGTATCCTATAAGAGGCCAGATTCTTTCACACACTGTTCTCCCTTCGACGTGGGTTCCTCAAACCTGTTTCGGAGCAGAAACCTCATGTGGAATCTTATTGATACCACTTGTGTAGCCAGCGTTTTTCCACTGGCTTTTAAAGGTCACGAATGGCGCATTAAAAGTAATTAGCGCCCGCTTGGTGTTGTTGGGGAACGGCGGCGTGCGCAGAGGCTATCTACGCAGGTCGGAACATCTTGAGCTCCATTTTAACAAGCAATCATTAACGGAGAAACCGGTAAAAAAAGAATGCAGAAGAATAAAAAGAAAATCAAATGAAGCCTGGTTTGAGCAGATAAGTATGACACGGGCCTGAGCTATTAGTGTTCCATCTTGTCATCAGCTAGGAAGCTCTTCCAAGTCCTCCCAATGAAAGGATAGCTGTTCTAGTCTTCACTAGAGCGGCAGAATCCTACCGCCTGCCACGCAGTCGGTCAGGAACCAAACAGTCAGTCAGGGAGCCAGTCAGGAACCAGGTAGTCAGTCAGGAACCACACAGTCAGTCAGGAACCAGACAGTCAGTCAGATACCAGGCAGTCAGTCAGGAACCAGGTAGTCGGTCAGGTACCACACAGTCAGTCAGGAACCAGGCAGTCAGTCAGGTACCAGGAAGTCAGTCAGGAACCACACAGTCGGTCAGGAATCAGACAGTCAGTCAGGAACCACACAGTCGGTCAGGAATCAGACAGTCAGTCAGGAACCAGGTAGTCAGTCAGGAACCACACAGTCAGTCAGGGGTTAGGTAGTCAGTCAGGAACCAGGTAGTCAGTCAGGAACCAGGCAGTCAGTCAGGAACCAGGCAGTCAGTCAGGAACCAGATAGTCTGGTCAGGAATCAGGCAGTCAGTCGGTCAGGAATCAGGCAGTCAGTCAGGAATCAGGCGTTCAGTCAGTAACCACGTAGTCAGTCAGGAACCAGGCAGTCAGTCAGGAACCACACAGTCGGCCAGGAATCAGGCAGTCAATCAGGAACCGCACAATCGGTCAGTCAGGAACCTTTCTCTCAAAGTGCTCTCCTCCTCAATTTCCATACTCGTGTATGTTGTTTATAACATATATAGAGCGGACTGTGACAGACAAGGAAATCCTGTCCTGGCAACCCGAGGATTATGATGGACAATGGAACTGAGACCTGGCAACCCAACCCACTTCGGCTGTTGTGGAGGGATTGTTACAAGACATGCTGTGTGTGTGTGTGAACCTGTGAGGGCATCGGCCGGTTAGCGTGTTAGCCTGCAACGCACATGCTGGAGGGTATCTGTCTTGTCGGGCTAGGCGTTCTGCACATTGTGCGCTCGTACACATGACAGCACACAGTAACACACACACATTTACACACACAGATCACCCACACATAAATTCCGACGCTTACACACACTCTTACTTTCTGCTCCATGTGTCAGTCGGTCCCTGCGGATTTATGACCAGGCATCAGACACACACACACACACACACACACACACACACACACACACACACACACACACACACACACACACACACACACACACACACACACACCACACACACACACACACACACACACACACACACACACACACACACACTTCAAACCTACACGTGAGGAGGTAGAACCAGCCACCTCCTTCTTCCAGCAGGGTCCTGGCCAATCGGTTTCCTGCTGTTAAACACTCGGGGGTCACGACCCATGCCTGAAGACCTCTGCTCTTCGCGCTCTATAAACACCCTTCTCTCCCTCACACACACAAAAAGACACTCCAAAGACACACACACACACACATCAAACTCAAACAGACGCACATGCTCGCAGACAGACAGACATACACACATTCACACTCATACAGATGCACACACAGACATCCACCCTCATACAGATGCACACACAGACAAAGAGATAAACTCTCTCACTCCCATTCAGACACAGACTCGCACAGACGAACTCACAGACACAGACAGACAGTGTGATTGTATCTGTCTGTCTCTCACACACACAGGCACGCACTCACAATCACTCTCTCACACACGCTGTCCATCATTAGGGCCCTGCGGACATGTGCCGGGGGGGGGGGGCGAACTCTCTGCCCCCTGCCCCGAGCCGTCCTGTCAGAACCTTCTGGAACACACCACTGGCAACTTGGAATCAGGGTCCGAGATGGTTTCAGGATCACATTCATAAATCACCCCCGTTCCACAGACCCTCAGTGTCTCCTGTGAACAGGTCCCGGGGGAAGAGGGGAGCATGAGTTAGGAGACACTTTCTCCTGGCTGTCTACAGATATCCACTCTGATATAGTCGCCAAGATGGCAGCCTGAGAGATCTTCTCTCACGTCTGAGCTCTGACCGGGATGTTAGCTTAAGAACGATTTAGCAGACACTTTTATCGAGGCAAGTTAAGTCAGATATATTACACTAGGCAAACAGGTTTGGGGCAAGTGACACCAGCTGAAGGATGGTTGGGAATGGGGGGGATATGGGGTTCAAACCCAATCTGGGCTGGAGTATGCTCGCCGCTACACAGCACTGAGCCCATGCACACTGGCCCATCATGGAGTCAGCGGCACTGAGGAGGTCCGGGCCAAAGCTCCTAGCTGGGAGCATTCTGATGTGTGGCTGTCGATCTCACTACTGAGTAGACCACAGTAAATGCAGACCACAGTGTGAAGTCTTTTGTAGAGCACTTGGGACCAAATAAATAACCTACTTCCACCATAACCGTGACAAACATTTATTCACACCAAAAGGTTTTCTGCTGATTGTCGCTGTATCCTTAGTATTTAGTTAAAGGTGCCATGGCATGAACATCTCTTTTTATCAGGTTTGTAACATAAATGTGAGTTCCCCTAGCCTGCCTATGGTCCCCCAGTGGCTAAAACTTGTATTCTGTGTAAAACGAGCACTAGGTGCTAGCTCGCCTTTGAAAATAATCGGAGGCTTGTTGATTTGGAATGTGGTTTCTTATGTCGTCACATAGCAGTAAGCTCCTCCCCTTACTCTGCCTGGCCCGCCAATGAGACACGACCGTGCGAGTGCCAAGTTTGTGTGTGTGTGTGAATACACAAACTGTAACGCAAGTGTTCCTTGTCGGTTCTTTGACGTCTCTTGTATTTCCACAACGAGACTGTAGTGGGGGGGTTATCTCAGCGATGGTTGAGAAGGAATTGGGGGAAAGGATTTTGGCTTTGACCCCCTGAAGTACATGAACTGTAACATGCTGCCGGTTGCCGCGAGGCACCACCGCCACAAAACACCACCGCCCGGCAGCGGGCAGCCGGCAGCGAGTGGTTCAGTCTACTTCAGATTGATGTGAAAGTGGAAGAACCAGAGACGTCGCAGAACCCGACGAAGTGATTCATAATATCGTCTGGAGGCGCACACAGCTTTTGGCCGTGATAATATGTATTATATGATATAGATATCTATGTATTAGATGATATTATTTAGATATAGAGCTCCAGGACTGTAACGCAAGTGTTCCTTGTTATTTGGATAACCGTTCTGCTTTTGGTGTTATGGCGCACAACACGTCGGACTCTCGGCTCTGGTATTTCTACGAGAATCGTAGTGGGGTTTATCTGAGCCATGATTGAGAATGAATTGGGGGAAAGGAACTTTGGCTTTGACTCCCTCAAGAACATGAACCACGACATGGAGGAGAAAGGGATTGTTGGCGGCGAATGCCTTCCGCTTGAGCCCCGCTT
This sequence comes from Melanogrammus aeglefinus, assembly GCA_900291075.1. Taxonomy (NCBI): domain Eukaryota; kingdom Metazoa; phylum Chordata; class Actinopteri; order Gadiformes; family Gadidae; genus Melanogrammus; species Melanogrammus aeglefinus. The sequence goes on along the minus strand of OLKM01000467.1, from coordinate 198,719 downwards.
CCCGCTGCTGAGGGACCACCGCCTCGGTGCTGCAGGAGGTGCCTAAGCACTGCCCGGCAATAATCCCTTTCTCCTCCTTGTCACGGTTCAGTCTACTTCACATTGATGTGGACGTGGAAGAACCAGGAACGTCGGAGAACCCGACGCGGCCGTTTGAGATTCATAATATCGGCTCACACAGCTTTTGGCCGTGATAATATATATTATATGATAGCCTATAGATATTGTTGTAGGCTTTATGATATTATTTAGATATAGAGCTCCAGGACTCCCGTGTGTTCTAGAATATTTACAGAACACGCCCAGAGGCTGTGTGCGCCTCCCCATGGCGATACATCCACTGTAAACAGAGCGCATGGTACCGTGGCTGCAAGCTGCTCAGGGCCACACCCCCACCCTCCTCCTTGACCCGCCCTCGCTCCTCCTCATTTGCATTAAAGCTACAGACACCAAAACAGCGCATTTGGGGAAGCTCAATGTGCGACTGGCGGAGTGGCTGTAACTCTGCACCACGGCTGAATTTCAGGAACGTCTTTGAATACTGTGTTAGTGGCCCACTAATACCTATATCAAAGCATCCATAAAATAGCATGTCATGGCACCTTTAAGTAGCACTAGTGCTAGCACTAGTATATAGTGTTAGATGATGCTTTGAGCCACTACAGAAGGAGGATACTGGCAAACACTTCCTGGACGTTTTCCACTTTTAATTTTAACCTTAAAACCGAGCTTGTTAAAGATGAACTCCTGGCGTTCCCAACAGAGCAAGCTGGAAGAACATTGGTTGTCGGACGCCATTCCATTCCAGTCAGGAATAAATTGCGATCCCCGCTGGCCTGCGTCCAGGCAATGTGAGTGGGGGACGTCTGCGTCACGCCTGAGCAATCCGTGTATAAGACCTGCTTTTTGTTCCATCCCATTCCTGGGTTTTGTCTGGAAACATGACTGATCCGTTTGGAAAAAGAATATGACAGAGCACAGTCTGAGTAATGCGAAGCAGTATGGAAACGGAAACATTTTGTTTTACTGTCGCAGATAGGGGCAGGAAAGCTGGCTTATGGGCTAGTGTTCCTGACAACCACAGCCTAACCGTGAACATTTTTACCAAGACACCCAACCCCCACCTGATATTAATCTGTTCAATTTGGATTCAAAACCAAGAGAGGTTTGTCCTGATCCCTGTGTGTGTGTGTGTGTGTGTGTGTGTGTGTGTGTGTGTGTGTGTGTGCGTGCGTGCGTGCGTGCGTGCGTGCGTGCGTGCGTGCGTGCGTGCGTGCGTGCGTGCGTGCGTGCGTGCGTGTGTGTGTTTTTTCTGCACCACTTGGCTCCCCACGCTTTTATTTTGAAAACGTCTCCATCTCCAACTTGTAAGTGTAATGAAGATCAACAGTTCTTAAATCACAGTTCCTCCTGTGTGTCCTCCATGAGTCTGGACTCAGAAGCAGCCATGTATGACTGGCAGGACTCCCAGGAGAGAACTGGTCCCTAAAGATGGGAGCATCCAGAAGATTGACAAGATGTTTATTGCGTGTAGAGTGGGCTTGGTTTCAAAGTTTCCCTCCCTGTGGGGAGGGGGGGGGGGGGGATGGGGAGTGGCGGTATTCATGCTTAGATGTGTTGTGTCAAGGACAATGAAGTCTATTTTAGATCATTTGTGTTGTGAAGTCCTAACCATCTTGGCTTCACATGATCTCGTGAACAAAAAGGGTTGGTTGAATTGGTCATGAAATGATGAGTGGGGAGGCACTTTGGTGGTGACCACACCCCTGCCTTTGTTATTTGCCACTGAGCAAGGCACTTAGGTTGAAATGAGGCATCCCAAGTCCTTTTGATTTATTTCCCTCCATGGAGAGGCTGTCCTCAGTTCATCTGAGAGAAGTTTAAAGAACGTTTTGGCCTCCGAACACGACACAGTCCAGGAGAACCCTTCAATGCATGACCTTTTGGAGTCAATGAAGTTATTTCAGCAGAACCTCATTGTCATCGACCATGTTTCCGTAAAATAGATCCCCAGGGGCCCACCAATTCGGAGCCTCTCTGGGAGTTTGGCGTCGAGTGGCCCATCGCTGGAATCCCGCCATCGGGCTGACAGCGTACGTCCACAGACCAGCTCTCTGGGTGAAGAGAGACAATCCTCCACCATGATGGAGCGACTCAGGAATCACATCTGCGGTATGGCCGGAACACTGCCCAGACTCAGCACTTCTCTGCCTCTTTCCCCCAGTTGTCCCAGGTCCAAAGCTCTTGGAGTTTTGAGTCTGGCCTGCTCAGAGCCAAGCACCTCATCAGCGACAGAGAGAGTGGGACGTACAGCCGCCGCGAAGCCCGTCCAAAAATCTCCTGTCGCTTGGAGAGGTGGAGGTACTGGACACTCGTAGCGCCGGTCGCTAGCGTCTCTGTGAGGCCGTTTGGACGACAGCACCGGGAGAAAGAAAGCCCGTTCTGGGAATTTCAAGGCATCGGAACAATTCTCAGACTCCCGCATACGACCTACATTCTCTCTTCGCTCTATTGTTTTTTTGACGGACTTCGACAAGACAATGAATCACATTCCCACGTAGGATTCACACAGGGCTGCATTGGCCTTCTCCTCTCCTCCCAAGTGTGTGTGTGTGTGTGTGTGTGTGTGTGTGTGTGTGTGTGTGTGTGTGTGTGTGTGTGTGTGTGTGTGTGTGTGTGTGTGTGTGTGTGTGTGTGTGTGTGTGTGTGTGGGCCACCAAGCAAAATTGCCTCGAGGCCCTATGTGTAAGAACAACCATAGAGTTATTAATTCCAAACCTAGAACCACGCAATAGGCCCGTATGGATAAGCGAGAGTGATCGTGTTGCAATTTATACAATTAATTTCAGTCACTCTCCTATCGGTTCTAATAGCCCAAGGGTCGTGTGATGGGTAGGGGAAAGCAGCCAATGGCAGATGATAATATACAATCAGCGGCGTTTGCAAGGTTGTGTGAAACGTACTACGGATTCTATACTCTCCTCATTAGCTCGTTGCATATGTTTCCGTGGTCTCCTGGCCCATCTGACTCCTATTAACACTGGCAGCCAACGAGACTGCATTCTCACACAACTCCACTCTTCAGTTCAACTCGCGCAGGCGATAAAAAAGTTACACCGTCGTTACCGTTGAGTCATGGAAAATGGAGATTTGGTTCACGCATCGACGTCCGTCTCTGGTGCAAGGCTGCCCTCTAGCGGGAAACAAAGGCGCACGTGACGACCAGAGACATACGTTAAATGACGTCAGTCGCCTCCAGGGGTTCAAACGTTAACAGTTTTCAGTCACCTACCTCAAAATCGTTGGGGCTTATTAAGGTAAACAAACCAAAACTAAGTTTCACATTAATGTCGTTTCCCCCCGACAACCAACTCTTAAAATCATGAGGGAAGAGTTTGGTGTGCATTTTGAGCCGATCAATTGGACACAGATGATGTTAGACGTTATAGTGGCTTGAAACGACGGCTGTCAGAGCGGTTCGGCGACACTTGACTTCTGAGGTCTGCGGCGTGGTTACGAAAACGCAGCGTGGCCGCTTCGCCCGATGGGAAGAGGCTGTGGTGCTCTCTGAAGAACAAGGCATTAAAGAACATTGGCCCACAGTCAGCAGTGTCTTTGGAGGAGATATGTCAGCTTCTGCGGTCTCCTTTAAAGCGGTAGGAGTGGGTTGGTCGGGGTGACTGGAACCTCGACCATCTCCGTTACATAAACATTCCTGTTGCATGTATTTGTCATTTTCCACACTTTTTTGTGGACATAATTTGTGTGGATAACAATAATGTGTCTTAAATAGCTAAAACTATGACTCAGGACTGATTAGTGTTATTATTTTGATATCAGCACTGCATGCTAACATTGTGGGCATGTTAATTAAGATAGAGGATTGTTTGTAAATTATATTATATTTGAAACGAGAAATGACTTTCAGGTGTGAGACCATGTAGTCGGTCGTTGGGGGAACCCATATTAAGCTGTTTTAAGGAGTATTCTGTTAATGGGGAATTTCACAAAGATAATTCTCCATGACCTGCTGACACGTTACAGATGGGCACGTCATTGTGGACTGAACTGTGCATTGCATTTTACAGGCGGTCAACGGTCACACACCGCATGTGACCAGGTCTAGGGGGAGGAGCAGTGAACTGTGACGGATTGGTTAGGAAACTGAAACGTCTAAACACCGTCTTCGACCGTGGTTCGAATCCGTGCCCGATGGGATGAAGCCCTGCCCGACAACCTGGGCCTACTGAGAATGTGGACCCCCCCCACACCTGGACTGAATCAGGTTCCCGGGATCTCTGAACCACGCACTGATTCCCCGCTGGGGGTCTGAACCCCCTTGCATCGTTCTTCGCTGTGTTGGTGGAGGAGGCCGCTGTCTGTGGGCTGTGTTGAGGAAGCGTTGGACGGTCGGGCCGTGGTCGAGAGCCTTCTGAAGCTGCGACCCCGAAGCCATCCGTCTTTATGGCTCTATCAAAGATTGTCACACTGATTTAAAACCTGCCTTTAGTGGCCTTATTTAGGGCCCTGTTCACTGCGCGGAGGAACCCCCCCACTGGTCGTGGCATGAGCGCTGCTTTTCTCGTTCTTTTGTCGTCTGCGTTACACAACGCAACACTGAAACCATTGGATCGGGAATATATCCATTATGGATTATTTGTATTTGTCTTATCAGAGGGTCAGGGTTGAGACATGCTCTGTGTTACTGTGCGTTCACACCAAAAGCTGCAAAGCGTTTTGAGCGATAAACGCCCGTTCACTTTCTATTAGACATGAGCGATAAAGCGATAAAACGCTTGAGCGTTAGCTTTAAAGCTGTAAAGCTGTAAATGAGAGTTGAAAACAGCTCTACTCTATGCAAATGAGCAAGTAGCATTTCGGCTGTAAATGACCGCCAGCCAATCGGAATGTAGATGTCTCGCGAGTCCCAGTAAACGCACGCGAGAAAACGCAACAGCGATATGAGCTGTAAATATTTTGGGCAGCGTTGCGTTTTGAGCTATTGGGTGATTGAGCTATTGGACTTTTACAGCTTTTGGTGTGAATGTACAGTCAGACCTAAAAACACATGTTAACAAAAAGACAGACGATATGTATATATACTTTATATATAGGCCTTGTAAAAATCACTAACTACTTAAATCGGCGTGCAAATCAGTTAAATAAGCTTTAATCATTTTTAATTTGTTGAAAAATGCACATCAGTGAAAAGAATACTTTCGTACTACGACCCCAACATCTATTCATAGAGGCAGTGCATGCATAGCGCACCCTCACGAGGGAAATGATGAGCCAGCTCGCCAGAATACAGCTACTGCAGAATACAGCTACTACAGAGCTAACGCCACAACTGTCTACATGCCATAACCTAGGATGGCCAGCAGGGGGCAGAGTAACAGGGCCAGTAAGGGGCGGCAGTGGTCCGTTCTTGAGACTAGCACATTCACGCTGCACTCGCTGCAGTTTTCTCCACAGAAGCCGCAGGAGTCCATATGCTGTCTGACTCCTGAGGTGTAAGATCTCACCGTCCTCCGTCCTGCGGAAACACAGAAACACACAAAGATCTCTCATTCTTATGCGCCTGCACTGTGACCATGTTAACTGCCTCTCTGGCTGTTGCTCGCTCTTTGTCGATCTCTGTCATCGCGCTCTCTCTGTCCGCCTCTCTGTCGTTTCTCTCTGGCTCTCTCTTTTTCTCTCATTGTCGGTTGCTTTCTCTGTCTGTCTCTCTGGTGTCACTCTCTCTGTCTCTGTCTGTTGTTGCTCTATCTGTCTCTCTGTTTTTTCTCTATCTGTCTCTCTGTTTTTTCTCTGTCTGTCTCTGTCGTCTCTCTGTGTTTCTGTCTGTCTCTGCCAGTCGCTCTCTCTGTCTGATGCTCTCTCTCTCCTGTCTCTCTGTTGTAGCTCCCTATCGTTTGCTCTCTCTCTCTCTCTCTCTCTCTGCTCTCTCTCGCTCTCTCTCTCTCTCTCTCTCTCTCTCTCTCTCTCTCTCTCTCTCTCTCTCTCTCTCTCTCTCTCTCTCTCTCTCTCTCTCTCTCGTCATTCTCTCCTATTCCGCCACAGTGTCTCAGACTCATGTAGACCCAGAGACAGGTAGTCTTGTCCCACAAGGTCGTAGCAGGTCTGTCTGCTCCAGGGTTCAGAGCCCGTGGAGGGGGTCTTACGTGGCTCGTAGTAGTCCAGGAGGACCACCGAGGCGGGCTGGACCCGAGCCACCATGTGCTCCACAAGCAGGTGGATCTCCAGGCACTGCTCCGCCCGGCCCACCTGCACAACAACAGACCTAGTATCAGCTAGGGTTGGACGTAGCTTTGGTTAGTTGGAGTTAGACACTCTAAGAAAGAAAATTCTCCATGCCTCATCGCTTGCGTTACAAATGCTGCGTGAGACCTACCCCAACAAGTGGTACCCAGCAGGACTGCCTTCATACACCTCCCTCTCCCCCTCCCGCCCTCCCCTCCCTCCTCCCTCCCCTTATAGGTGTGCAGAGCCGAGGGACCACAACGTACTGAGTCCAGGTACACGATGACCTTCCCAGGTTCCTCCTCCACCTTCATGGTGTTGTTGTTGGTCTGGACCCCGTCCTGGGCCAGGGTGAACCCGCTGACAAGCCCCACCTCCAGGAGCGCCATGCCGGTCTGATCCAGCTCCTGCTCCTCCACCAGCCTGGGGACCCACCAGTGGCGGTTTTAGGCACGAGCGCCATATTTGTGGGGGGCGCCAAATCACATGGGGGGCGCCACGAGCAGTAAAAAAAAAACGAGCTGCGTAGCGGTTTTCAATGAAGTACATAACATTGTGTGAGGAATTGGTGTTTTGGCGCCCCGTCTGGCTGCAGGCGCACACCTGCTCGTTGAGAAGGGGCCGTGCCCAGACGGAATGAAACCCCCACTGAAGTCCATAGGGTCATGGACCCCCCCCCCCCCCCCCCTGCTTGGAGGAAGTCTTGCCCGGGGCGTAACTGGACGTAGAACCGCCACTGGGACCCACCAGCAGGTATGGGGACCTCGTGGTCAGGATGTGCATGTGGTCATGACCTATAGACTGTACTTTTTCTACTTATAATAATCTGAAAGGGTCCTGTGTTTATACCAACAGACTTCATGTAAAAAATGTCACACCCAAAAATGGGGTCAGAGGGAAAAATGGATGAGAACGTTATGCTGCTCTTTGTTTGTGTCGCGACAGCTCTCTATAGGCCATGTGGTGAAAGCACACCGGCTAGTTGGTATAATCGTTTAATGCTGTTGTTGCTGTTTGTTGGATATCTTCAAAAATAGAAATGCTATGCAATACAATAAACTATGCAAAGCATTTATTTCTTCATGAATATACAAGTAACACATTTTTTTAAAGGGTTTAAGACATGAAATTATGTTACTGTTCAGTCCGTAGTTTAATTATATGAGTAATTATTTGAAGCAGTCAGGGGGCATCTGGCCCAAGTAACACTCTAACCTCATCATGCCCTCAAAACCCCCCTGACTCTTCATCACACAGTCACCTCCCACCTGACTCTTCATCACACGGCCAGGTCTCACCTGAAGCAGACGGACAGGTGTGGAGGTATCCATGCGCCAAAGAGCGTTTGTCCGTCAAAGAACTGGACGTTGAGGTGGAAGGCCTCGTCGTCGCCCACGTCGCGTTTCCTTCTCTCCAGCTCGGTGTTGTTGATGTTGTAGAACACGTTGAGCTGTGGAAGGAGAGAGGAGGGGAGAGAGGAGAGGAGAGGGGAGAGGAGAGGGGGGGAGAGGAAGGGAGATGAGAGGAGAGGAGAGGGGGGGAGATGAGGAGGGGAGAGAGGAGGGGAGAGGAGAGAGGAGGGAAGAGGAGAGGAGAGGGGGGGAGATGAGGAGGGGAGAGAGGGAGGAGAACGGAGACCACAGGAATGGGAAGGAGATCAACATTTGGGGGTCGTGTTCTTTTGTTTTAATTTTCCTCATTATAGAATCAAATCGTGTTAGAAAAACACCTGCATTTACAGTGGGCCCAGTAGCTAGGCCCGACTTAAAACTATTTCCAGTTAGCATATATCTGAAGACTAGACTTTGATTCGTCCAAACTGGTGGCATCACGAAGAGGGTTCACATGGGCACGGCATCAACGCGAAATTCAGAGAAGGGCAAGACACTTTTTCCAAGTAGAATCAAATGAGAACAGCAAATTATAAGAAGAAAATCGATCTATTCCAACAACATTAAGCTAACAAGCATTTAAAGTTTAAACGTTTACCTGAACAAGGGCCACCCCCTGCCCCATGGCGGCTACTTCGAGCTTTAATTCACCGGTGGCGTCAATCTGCAAGAGAATCAGAACACACAAATCTTCAGTTAGCTAACTCATGGTCTCAGTAGCACCGAAGAACCAGAACACACTGCTCATCAGTTAGCTAACTCATGGGCTCAGTAGCACCGAGGAGCCAGAACGCACTGCTCGTCAGTTAGCTAACTCATGATCTCAGTAGCGTCGAGGAAATCGGACCTGGAGTGGAATGTCAATGCCAAGTCAAAGCATAAGCATGCTATTAGCATCCAGTTTAAGAGCAGCCTTATGCGCGATGGTCAATCATTATAGAGTTTACATATTTTTGGGCTTTTATTCAAAGTAACATTAGCTGCATTTGCCCACAGAAGTCCAACGATAGCTCAAGAACAGATGAGAAACCAGAAGCATGGGTTAAATTCAACTAAATGCTTTTCATTGAGACCGTCATTATAATTCGCCATCGTTACTCCTGATGGAACAGTTCCACTTCTTTGAGGGCGGACGAAGGGGAAGAAGGCAAAGGCTTTACCTGTTGGCTGTGTTGGACCATGTGATTGGTGGAGTCCAGGGGGAAGGCTTTACCTGTTGGCTGTGTTGGACCATGTGGTTGGTGGAGTCCAGGGGGAAGGCTTTACCTGTTGGCTCTGTTGGACCATGTGGTTGGTGGAGTCCAGGGGGAAGGCTTTACCTGTTGGCTGTGTTGGACCATGTGGTTGGTGGAGTCCAGGGGGAAGGCTTTACCTGTTGGCTGTGTTGGACCATGTGGTTGGTGGAGTCCAGGGGGAAGGCTTTACCTGTCGGCTGTGTTGGACCATGTGGTTGGTGGAGTCCAGGGGGAAGGCTTTACCTGTTGGACGCTGTGGTTGGTGGAGTCCAGGGGGAAGGCTGTACCTGTCTGCTCTGTTGGACAATGTGGTTGTTGGGGTCCAGGATGAAGGTTCCCACGGTGACGCCTCCCGACTTGACCAGGATGGAGAGGTTTGGGCCCTCCGCGCTGGCGAAGGCGAAGACCGACAACGCCTGTAGGGCCACCACGGTATCCTAGCAACACACGCGGTCGCAGGTTTAACGCTTCTCCGTCAGGGCCCCCTGCCGTCCGCACACTCCTGGACGTAGCGTCACTCCGCTCTCCGCCTCAGGGTCTGGACTCTTGACCAACAGGGGGGTTCCCCCGGTCCCTAGAGGTTGCAAGGCGAGGGGGGTTCCCCCGGTCCCTAGAGGTTGCAAGGCGAGGGGGTTCCCCCGGTCCCTAGAGGGTCCAGGGCGAGGGGGTTCCCCCGGTCCCTAGAGGGTCCAGGGCGAGGGGGTTCCCCCGGTCCCTAGAGGTTCCAGGGCGAGGGGGGTTCCCCCGGTCCCTAGAGGGTCCAGGGCGAGGGGGGTTCCCCTCCCTAGAGTACCCTCCCGGTGAACCAAGTGGACCCAGTACCGCCGTACCCCCCCAGTGGACCCAGACAGGGGCCCTCACCTGCGTGCTGCCGTACCCCCCCAGTGGACCCAGACGGGGGCCCTCACCTGCGTGCTGCTGTACCCCCCCAGTGGACCCAGATGGGGGCCCTCACCTGCGTGCTGCCGTACCCCCCCAGTGGACCCAGACGGGGGCCCTCACCTGCGTGCTGCCGTACCCCCCCAGTGGACCCAGATGGGGGCCCTCACCTGCGTGCTGCCGTACCCCCCCAGGTGGGTGCGCTGCTGGGTGAGCCACTTCATGATGGGGATGCCCTCCTCCAGGCGGCCCAGCAGGTGCAGCGACAGCAGGGCGTAGGCGGCCATCTCGATGTCGGCCGTGCGCGGCTGCCAGGACCGGGTCAGGCCGGGCCCGGACGCGTTCCAGAAGGGCACGCCGTCTGGACCGCAAAGGGGGAGGAGGCGGTCGTATCACTGCGACAACGCCACAGAAGGAAAGTTTCGCGGAGTAAGGGTCCGATGTAGCGGCGGTACCTCTGATCTGGGCACGGCCAACCAGGGTGTCCCAGGCGCTGCTGGCGCTGGCGCTCTCGGAGAGGGCCAGGGCATAGGTGACCAGACACAGGCCGTAGTCACTGGAGATGCCAATGGCCAGGCGGGTCTCCAGGTAGATCAGGGCCTCGGACACATGGGTGCTGTACTGGCTCTGGGGGCGCAGGGGAGACGGAGGCACCTCACTACGGAGTCAGAAGGAACACCTGAAGACCTCGCTAACGACCCCCGGGGTGGATCAGAACAGGACGAGGAGAACAAATATGCTCTTTTGAGTTCGGCCTTTGGATGACGAATTTGACAGAGCAAATCCAAAACATGTAGAAGGACATCCCTCTTTCGGAAGTCCCGCCCCCTCTAACCCATCTAACTGAAACAGACATCGCTCCCTCCGAAGACTGCGCGGAAGTCCCACCCTCTCTGTTGCCAATGACTCTCAGTTGGAGTAGGGCTGGGAGATTAATCGAATTTTCATCGCGATCTCGATCACAAAACCAATATAATCGAGTTTTCAATTTTAATTATCTTAATTTTTTTATTCATTAAATGTTTTATAGAGAACAGCTTTTTAAACAGCTGGATACATATCTGTTCAATATTTTAGATTTGAACATTTCTTTTTGACCATTTTGTGTATTTTTTTAAGTTGAAAGTTCTTAGTTACATAAAGCCTTTTTTAGGAGAGACATGCTGAATAAATACCTAAAATAACTGTTTAAATAATCGTGATTTCAATATTGACCAAAATAATCGTGATTAGGATTTTATCTAAGATGAGCAGCCCCGTAATTTGGAGCGTCCTGTTCCAGATGTTCCGTTGTGAGAGGAGAACCCCTGGAGCGGCAGGCCGTCCGTCTGTCCCCGTGTCCCCGACTCACCCGAACCTCGTTGTCTTGGAGGAGAGCCATGAGGACGTAGGCGGTGAGGGAGGCGGGGCCGTCCAGACCGCCCTGCAGCTCGGTGTGGATGACCCGGCCCGGCTCCAGGTAGCCGCCGTCCGGGCCCAGCTGGCCACTCAGCCAGCTGGCCGTGCGGGCCAGAACCCTGGGGTCGATGGAGATGAACCTCCGGGCCGGCAGGAAGCACCGCAGCACAAACGCAGAGAGCCTGAGAGGGGCGGGGGGGGTGGGGGGCGTAGAACCGACCGGTGAGTGTCTGGGGTACCTGGTGTACCTCTGGGTATCTGGGATACATCTGGGGTATTCGGGATACCTCTGGCTACACCCAGCCTGGGTTACCTCTGGGTACCTGGTGTATTTGGGGTACCTCTGGGTACACCCAGCCTGGGTTACCTCTGGGTACCTGGGGTATTTGGGGTACCTCTGGGTACACCCAGCCTGGGTTACCTCTGGGTACCTGGTGTATTTGGGGTACCTCTGGGTACACCCAGCCTGGGTTACCTCTGGGTACCTGGGGTATTTGGGTACCTCTGGGTACACCCAGCCTGGGTTACCTGGGGCCACACAGCCTTGGGGGTAAACCAAGCTGTTACCTGAGCCATGATATCACTCATAGACCTTGCCATCATATCAATCGAAAGAAACACATGTTAAAAAGTGAAGGTGATCCATGAGGATACCATGTGCTTCCAGACGAATCGCTTTCCCCAAAAGCGCTGAACGAGCCATCTTCTCTCTGGTAGGACAGCTCTCGCTCGTAACCTGATGAGAAAAACAACATGGCCGTTGGAAGAGAGACGGTATGTAGCAGAGAACCACCACGGTGGGGCAGTAAGTGGCCACCACATGGCAATACCCGTGTAGTGACCCAGGTCCCTACAACATGTTATTGTACCATGGGTTAAAGTCCTCAGAGGGAGGGTTGTCCGTTTCAGTTAAATAGGGTAAAGAGGGCGGGACTTCCGCGCAGTCCTCAGAGGGAGGGAAGTCCGTTTCAGTAACTTTTCTTTCTCCTGACTAATGTACTTAGTTCTACGTCGCAAAGGATAGAAGCGACAAGAAGAAATGTAAATGGTCTCTGTTGGTCGTAACGCCCACCTTTCTGCATGTACATGGTTGCCCTGGCGACGGTCTCGGGGGCAGACTGTCCCGAGCGGTCGAGGTACTGGAGGACGTAGACGTTGGGGGCAAAGTGGATCATGTTCTGCTCGCCGCAGCCATAGGGCATCTGGATCAGGGAGTCCAGACCCTCGATAGAGGGGCCTAGGAGGTCACCTGGGGGGGGGGGGATTTTATATATATATATAGTGCTATTCTAGCCAGTAGCCGCTCAAAGTGCTTTACAACATTGCCCAACATTCGCACATTCATGCACACATTCACACACCGACACCGGCGGAGTGGACCCCTCAGGGCGTCACCCAGCTCGTCAGGAGCGGTCAGGGTGAGGTGTCTAACCCTAACCCTCGGGGACACCGCAACACTCACTAAGGCTTTCATCCATGGCTCATCTGATGTGGTTATAACGATGATTATATTGCCATTCAATAGTCGGAGTATGTGTGATCAGAGTCTGGTTGGAGGGCTGGTGACTCTGGGGTCACGTCGTCGTTGATACTGACCCACCACCGTCACCTCAGCCCTCTCGCTGCCTGCCACAACATCTGTAGGGAAGTCAAACTCAAGCTCCCCGATGAAACTGCTGTTCCCCAGCGACGGCTCCACGAACAGGGTGCTGGAGTAGGTCTGTTCCAGCCCCTCGGCCTGCCGAACCAAAGGAATTACGTCAGACACAGCGGATGTGGCAGCTGAACTCCTTAGCGACATAGTTAACAGGGCGATTAACCCCAAAGGCCCCCAGCCCTCCTAACTAAGTCATTTTGGATGAAAGCGTCTGATAAATGACTAAATTAACATAGGTGGAGGAGAGCAGTGAACGTAACTCGAGCTTTAAATACGATGGCAACATCTTTTAGTGAATTGGAGCGGAAAAGTTTTTCAGTATAACATGAGATCAGTTGAGAATATTCACTACCATACTATAGTAGTAGAATCAAATGAAGTAAACAACATGGAGACTGAGGTCCTTCCCAACCTTCAAGTGTCGTCTCTAAGTCATCTAAGAGGGTTTCCTCCCACATAAGCAGTAGCAACATCCTCCATCACCTTGACGAGTACGTTCCGCCTTATGGCGTCGCTGGCTTGAGACGACATGGCCTTCACCGAGATGGGCATCTGTCCCAGAGCTAAAGGCCTGATGGGAATCTTGAGGTTCATGCCACTGTTTTTTTCGACGAGCACCTCGCGTAAGCTGGCCATCTGGAGCCCAGGGACGTCCGGGAAGACGAACTCGAAGGAGGCGCTGTATGCAACCGTCACTGTGACCTGAAGAGAGAAGGTTGAGAGCACGCCCGGATCACATTCCACGTCTGGGAGAGGAGGTCCATCGGATTAACGCTAGGTTTTTGGTTCCAAACCAGTTTGGAAACCCTAGACCTCAACAGAGAGAGCCTGGATACAATGGCTGACAATGGCTGCCCGTCCCTGCCCAGACTTGGCTGTATACATAGCCAACAAAACATGAAATCTTGTAGCTGCCATGTGTCCAAGGGTATGGAGAGGAGAGGGGAGGAGGTCAGAGGTGAGTCACCTGGAGGTCCATGGGCCAGTAGTTGTAGAGGTTGAGCTCGAGGACCAGCTCCTCTCCGCGGATGATGCTGGCAGGAAGATTCAAGGTGATGAAGAAATCCTGGAACACCGTGAGCTGACCACACATGGAGATGTTTGTTAGGACAGATCTGGACAGAGTCGTGGTTGGGTATTTGCTCGTGATTATGGTGAGGGGGACGCTTCTCCACGGTCCTGTGATCTGCATCATCGTCGTCGGCTTGTACAGTTTAAAACCCGTGACCCCGTAGTATATGGGGGGAGTATTATACTTTGGGCTTGCAGAATGACGGTATATCCTAACATGGTGCTCAGAGGTGCTCCTCGGGACGCCCGCCCGGTTACCTGTGCCGGTGCTTCCAGAATGCCCAGGCCCAGGTCCTCAGACATGACGAAGGCGGTGGCCTGCCAGGTGGTGATGCTGTCGGGCACGGTCACCGTCCTCTCCGAGATGGTCCCCTCCCTGGGGAGGGGGGGTACAGGATACCAAGGTTCACGGCCCTGGTGGCTACCCGACCTCTTTGGGTCTGACACCCATCTGCTGGCTCCACCTGGTGGTGCGTCAGCCCTGCGGCTGCCCGGGGTAGCGATGTCCCAGTGAACGTGTGTGCATAGCGCCGCGCTAAGGGATTGGTAGGAGGTTGCTCGGGGCTACAAATCACTGGTCAGTTCTTTTACACAGAGCTGTTAGAGCTTTCAAACCTCCTAATCTATAAAAGTAGGTATAATCCATCATCAAATACCGATAGTTAACATCTCTCTTGACCCTATATGTGAATCAGGTGACCCCAAACAGACCCCATATTTGTATTTAATTTTTTTTGTATCATCCCCTGGCATTTACCACTTGATTGAAGAAAATTGTCTGTCAGAGTTTGACAAACGGTTTCAAGACTTTGCTTTACTCAAGCCAATCACTACATTTATGTAGATTATTAAGTGCAAATACCATTCCACCATGACTAATGGTCATTTGGAAGACAGCATGAGGCTAGCTACCAGCAGCTACTGTCCGGACTATAAAACCATGGCTGAATCCATTCAGTGCAAGTACTCAGTATAAACATAATATAAACATTTTGAAATGTAGCTCACTAGCCAAAAAACTGTGGGCACCCCTGCTCTAAATTATGATAACCAGCAACCCCTGATCGCTGCTCTCGGTCGCTTTATCATCGAACACTGAGGCCCCGTCCACACGGAACCGAATCAGGCGAAAATGATCCGGTTTCGTTTTATGCGGTTCAGGAATACCTCCGTAAAGACAAATTCATTGCGAAACTGCATTGAGCTGTAGAAACGCTGTAGTGAATATTCAAGGCGCTGGTTCCACAGAAAGAAGTGGAGCGCATCAAGCCTGCGCGCATACAGCCTAAGCGCTGTATACAAACATAGTCACTCAACCTTTAAATTGAGCAGAAATACTTTTTAATTACAGTTAGTAATTAAATTTATCAAGGGGCTTTATTTAGAGATACAAAAAGAATACAGATAAAAAAATAAGTAAAAAATTCAACGCAACTCTGACGTCACCCAGCTGGTGGGGGGGCAATGACGTCATCGTTTGCGTTTCAGGCGTCCACACAAATCCTAACACGAAACCGCATAGGTCCGGATAGATTTGAAACCACCATTGGACATGGTTTCAGAAATGTGCGGTTTCGGGCACTGGATTCGCCGGCTCCGCCTGGACGGTCGGCCGAAACGCACAAGACTTAAGCGGTTTCACGCATGTACGGACGCATGTAGGTGTAGGGTGAACAAGACTTATGCAGTTTCACCAAAAAATCGGCTCTGTGTGGACAGCGCTCTCACCCCGTGTAGATGTCCATCCACAGCCACGTCTCCGGGAAGTGCCGACGTTCCCTGTGCTCCGCTGGCTCCTCCTTTTCCTCCCTCATTATGTCCACCATGAAGGGAACCATCACTGCTCAGATGTAAGACGACTGGCCAGGTTCAGCTTTTACCCACGTGTTTGTAAGAATGTTGATTGTTAATACTTACTCTCATGTTCCTGTATGGCATTCACCGTGGCGTCCGTCAGCACTATGAGGCCACAGGACTTGACAGCAAAGACAAGGAGAAATGGGAAGATCTCATTAGGGCGAGGTATTATAGATGGACAACACGTTGCCAAACCTCTTCAGCTGTCTCACCCCCACCCCCACCTGTGGAGGTAATTTTGGGCCAGGTCCAACCCAATGTTCTGCACAGTAAAATTAGCAAAACATTCTCACAAACAGGGATAACTAACATTGTTTCTGTATATTGAAATCAGAAATACTGATGAGTGAATGAAACAATCAAGGCATACATATTATATTCTTATATTATATATTTTAAATGTTCGTGGCCATCCTGTGATCCACTTGGTCCTGGGATTTGACCCACACATGGGTTTTGACTCATTTGACGTGGTTTCCACGGGTATCACCGTGACGTGTCCTCAGTCAGCAGAGATCACAGCTCAGATTGCAGTGTGAGCGACAACATAATCGGTCGTTGAGCCAAGAGCTGAGGAAAAGGGGCGGCTCTGCTGGAAACTGCCACGTTAGATCTTGGAGAAAAGACTGTCTCCGTGTGTATGGTCCAGAGTCTTCACAGGATAGGGCTTACCTCGAAGAGGGATGAGGGGTCTCCGATGCTCCATTCATCAGGGCGGTACTGCTCACTCATACCGCCATACAACTCTTTCAGCACCTGACAAAGGAGACACAAAACATCCTCAGAGGGATTTTGTTCCGGCAATCATACGCCCATACCAAAAAAAAACATCACCAGAGGCTCTGAGCCGAAAAGGGAACCAAGAAAGAGAAAGCAAGAGGTTGTGGCTCATCCCTATGCAATCGATACGTGGGTGGAGCGGAAGGCTCCGATGTCCTCGGTGTAACTTCAGGAGGTTGAAATATGTAGTTTGTGGGATAACAAGAACCTTTCAGAGTTTTTACACTGGGGACATTATAGTCTCTATCGCTAACCCGTTCACAGAGTTTTACACCTCGGACAAACACGCTTAGAAGATAGATGAATGGAGGAATTATATCAAATTATAACAGCAAATCCCTCAACAGTGAGATGCAGCCATTGGGAGTTTCACAATATACCTGAGATTTTTTGGTAGATTGTGGAAAATTGCCTAAATTGGGAGCTGATTCTGCCAGATTCTGCCCCAGGGGGGTCCATCTCTATTCCAGGATAAGTCCAGAAAAACCGCCAGCGAACAACAACACCGCAATAACCTCTGCCCTCACCGACGCCATGGTGATGTCATTGGTGGAGTTGTGCTGGTGCGTTGCCGCGTCGACCACCAGGATGCCGACCAGGGACCGGGGCTCGGACACAGAGAGCCTCAGCGATACCTCCTCCCCCGGGCGCCGCTGCTCCTCGCTCCAACTCAGCGACACCTGGGGAACCCAACGTCAATACGCGTCCAACCATGGAATCACCCATGGGCGGACGGTTCTATTATGATGCATACCTGCTATCATCTACCTGTTGTGTGTAGCCAACACTTTTGTGTTCATGAAGTAAGCTGTTGTGGTCAACAAACACCATAATTCTTCCTCAAAAAAAAGTAAACCTAATTCCAAAGCCATTTACTTGAACTATTTCTACCATTTAGACAAATAAAACCTTCATCCAAAGTAAGTAACAGTGAACCCAGAGCCGAGGCATTAAAGATCCGGTCAGGACAGTCTAAAAGCGCAGCCACTATACTACATATACAGCACTGTCATATCACTACAAAGACAGACTTTTTGCAGGAGGCAGGTTTGCCTTTTGGATGTTTAGGATGATGGGGGTGTTATAATGAAGACCTGTGAAGCCCCCATGAGAGGCTGTAACTATGACAATAGACTGTACAATAAGCATTTACTTGACATTAAAGACAACCTATTCCCTAGCTAAATTCACAGTAAAGACACCTTGTTTCCTAGCTTACTTGACGGTAATGACACCTTGTTTCCTAGCTTACTTGACGGTAATGACACCTTGTTTCCTAGCTTACTTGACGTAAAGATACCTTGTTTCCTAGCTTACTTGACGTAAAGATACCTTGTTTCCTAGCTTACTTGACGTAAAGATACCTTGTTTCCTGGCTAACTTGACATTAAAGACACCTTAATAATAATAATAATAATGCATTGTATTTTTACCCTTTGTTTCCTAGCTTACTCTACAGTAATGACACCTTGTTTCCTAGATAACTTGACAGCAAAGACACCTGGTTTCCTACCTTACTTGACCTTAATGACACCTTGTCTCCTAGCTAACTTGACAGTAAAGACCCTTTGTTTCCTGGCTAACTTGTCATAAAACACACCTGGTTTTGCAGCTCCAGGGGGACCAGCAGCCGGAGGATCCCGTTGACGACCTCGCCATCGGCCCGGACGCAGTAGACCACCAGACAGACCGTCGGGGCCCACGACGCCTCGGGGGTCAGAGCCAGGGGCCCAGAGAACGTTCCAGACTCAAGGACCCTATCCATGGACCTCACCTACATGTGACCACGCAGGTAAGCACACACGTTAATAAATACATGCACTCGTATATACAGTATATATATGTAAAATATATAAGGTGGCACCATAGTGTGACAATTAAAATCTAAACAATGAAACAATGTGACATTGGGGTTCGGATTTGAACCCCAATGACCACAATCTAGGTCAATGACTGACTTAGTCATTGTAATTCATATTATTTTCTCATTTAGCAGATGCTTTTTATTCAGACAGAGTGAGATGTTTGGCTCTGTGTCATTATGGAGCAGGTAGGGGATAGACAGAACAGATACCGGCCATTAAGAAGCAGGTAGGTGCTCAAGAAGGGATTTTGGTTTCATACCAAGAAACTTCAGACTGTGAGTGAAACATCCTAACCTGTAGACTTCCTCAAGTCAAGTTATACTAAAGAGTGAGGAGATCAGGAGGGCTTGACATGGCTGGATAAGCGAACTGGTGTAATGTGTGACACTATTCGTCTAAATGTTGCGTTGCTTACAATGTAGAAGAAGTGGGGTGTCTCCAAGTTGCTCTCAACGGTCAGCAAGAGTGTCGTCCCGACCTGAATGAGGAAGGGAGGAAGTTGATGTCACTGCACAGGAAGTGGTCACAGTAAACCTCACAGGGTTTGATGCTTGTGTGCCTGGTGCATTGATTATGGAGGTAGGGGTTAGACAGTACAGAGACAGGTCATTAAGTAGCAGGTAGGGGTTAGACAGTACAGAGACAGGTCATTAAGGAGCAGGTAGGGGTTAGACAGTACAGAGACAGGTCATTAAGGAGCAGGTAGGGGTTAGACAGTACAGAGACAGGTCATTAAGGAGCAGTAGGGGTTAGACAGTTACCAGAGAGACAGGTCATTAAGGAGCAGGTAGGGGTTAGACAGTACAGAGACAGGTCATTAAGGAGCAGGTAGGGGTTAGACAGTACAGAGACAGGTCATTAAGGAGCAGGTAGGGGTTAGACAGTACAGAGACAGGTCATTAAGGAGCAGGTAGGGGTTAGACAGTACAGAGACAGGTCATTAAGGAGCAGGTAGGGGTTAGACAGTACAGAGACAGGTCATTAAGGAGCAGGTAGGGGTTAGACAGTACAGAGACAGGTCATTAAGGAGCAGGTAGGGGGTTAGACAAGTAACAGAGACAGGTCATTAAGGAGCAGGTAGGGGTTAGACAGTACAGAGACAGGTCATTAAGGAGCAGGTAGGGGTTAGACAGTACAGAGACAGGACAGGTCATTAAGGAGCAGGTAGGGGTTAGACAGTACAGAAGACAGGTTCATTAAGGAGCAGGTAGGGGTTAGACAGTACAGAGACAGGTCATTAAGGAGCCAGCAGGTAGGGGTTACACAGTACAGAGACAGGTCATTGAGGAGCAGGTAGGGGTTAGACAGTACAGAGACAGGACATAAAGGAGCAGGTAGGGGTTAGACAGTACAGAGACGGGTCATTAAGGAGCAGGTAGGGGTTAGACAGTACAGAGACAGGTCATTAAGGAGCAGGTAGGGGTTAGACAGTACAGAGACAGGTCATTAAGGAGCAGGTAGGGGTTAGACAGTACAGAGACAGGTCATTAAGGAGCAGGTAGGGGTTAGACAGTACAGAGACAGGTCATTAAGGAGCAGGTAGGGGTTAGACAGTACAGAGACAGGTCATTAAGGAGCAGGTAGGGGTTAGACAGTACAGAGACAGGTCATTAAGGAGCAGGTAGGGGTTAGACAGTACAGGAGACAGGTCCATTTAAGGAGGCAGGTAGGGGTTAGACAGTACAGAGGACAGGTCATTGAGGAGCAGGTAGGGGTTAGACAGTACAGAGACAGGTCATTAAGGAGCAGGTAGGGGTTAGACAGGTACAGAGACGAGGTCATTAAGGAGGCAGGTTAGGGGTTAGACAGGTACAGAGACGGGTCATTAAGGAGCCAGGTGAGGGTTAGACAGTACAGAGACAGGGTCTTTGTGTGTGCAGTTTGGGGTTAGACAGTACAGAGACAGGTCATTAAGGAGCAGGTAGGGGTTAGACACAGTACAGAGACAGGTCATTAAGGAGCAGGTAGGGGTTAGACAGTACAGAGACAGGTCATTAAGGAGCAGGTAGGGGTTAGACAGTACAGAGACAGGTCATTAAGGAGCAGGTAGGGGTTAGACAGTACAGAGATGGGTCATTAAGGAGCAGGTGATTGTTAGACATAGAGACAGGTCTTTCCTGTGCTGTTTGGTGGGTTACCTGTTTGGTGCGCTACCTGTGCAGTGCGGTGGGTTACCTGTGCGGTGGGTTACCTGTGCGGTGGGTTACCTGTGCGGTGGGTTACCTGTGCGGTGCGGTGGGTTACCTGTGCAGGTGCGCTGGGATTGTGGATCTGCAGGTAGGACCGACTGGGGGAGCGGTATCGATTCACTACTGAGAGGGTCTCGTAGGTGTCCTCCAGCGTGGCCTGCCGGTGTCGAGGTCAGAGGTCAAACATACATCTACATTCCTCAGATCAGTTCAGTCGGGTGATCAACACTAATCATCGTTAATGTGTAGACTAATCAAAGATCTAAAGACTAATCATACATCGATAAACTAATCATTTAAATGTTCCGCTTACGTCGATGACCAGAGATCCGGTTTCCTCGTGGACCTCGATGAAGAGAGGAATGACCCCGTCGGCCGGGACGGCGATGGTCATCTTCTCTTGTCTGTCCACGGTCTCGGTCTCGCCCGAAAAGTTCCTGACTATGTCCCCTCTGAACGGCCCATTCCATGAATAGACCAGGTGCTGCCTCACCGTCACCAAGACCGTCTGCGCCTGGTCCTCTAGGGTCAAAGGCCGCCCGTCGTAGGTGGAGATGCTCAGCTGAGGGACGAGCACACCCGTGGAGAGATCAGTCTACCAGCCCACCCCGGGGGACCGCAGCAAGCGTTGCTCATCTCTCCGTCATACATCGACATGGACACGCCCACTAGTGATGTCACAAGAGGCCGATTTTCAGAAACGGCTTGTAAGGGCTAATCAAACACACAAGTCCTGCTGTAATATGTCACCCTTAACTTTCTCTGTGTCATCAGAGAAAGTGTTTTTTTGGGTTTCCTTGAGGTCATGGTCCACCCTGATGCAGAAACAAACACTCACATGCCAATCCATTTATTATTCATTCTGTACGAATGTTCAACCGTTTGGTTTGGATTTGAAACCAGGACATTTGAACTATCCAGTTGACTTATTATGATTTGCATCCAGTGGCATAAAACCAACCAGGCATGCGATGCTCATGTAGAAGTGGTCCTCACCTTGGCCGTGAAGTTCAGAGAGGGCCTCAGCACGGAGGGGCTGCCTCCAAAGGACAGCTTGTACCTGGACCGCTCCACCAGCACTGTGGCCTCGCTGCTGTACATCAGTCCTGCCAGATAAACCAGAGTCACTGCTAGGCTGCTGTTCCCTGTAGACTATATACCCTCTATATACCCTGTATATAGTCTACACACAACTGTTCCCTGTATACTAACAGTCTACACACTACTGTTACATGTGTATTTACAGTCTAAACACCACTGTAACATGTGTATTTACAGTCTAAACACTACTGTAACATGTGTATTTACAGTCTAAACACTACTGTAACATGTGTATTTACAGTGTAAACACTACTGTTACATGTGTATTTACAGTCTAAACACTACTGTAACATGTGTATTTACAGTCTAAACACTACTGTTACATGTGTATTTACAGTCTAAACACTACTGTAACATGTGTATTTACATTACAGTTGTACAGTGTAACAACACTGCTGTTACATGTGTATTTACAGTCTAAACACTACTGTAACATGTGTATTTACAGTGTAAACACACTGTTTCATGTGTATTTACAGTCTAAACACTACTGTAACATGTGTATTTACAGTCTAAACACTACTGTAACATGTGTATTTACAGTGTAAACACTACTGTAACATGTGTATTTACAGTCTAAACACCACTGTTTCATGTGTATTTACAGTCTAAACACTACTGTAACATGTGTATTTACAGTCTAAACACTACTGTAACATGTGTATTTACAGTGTAAACACTACTGTAACATGTGTATTTACAGTCTAAACACCACTGTTTCATGTATATTTACAGTGAATATTGACCACTAAAAATGAAACAGCTATGTTGTGCGGCCCACTCTTCTAATGGATGCTGGAGGCCGGTGAGGCCGTGTGATATAACGGAGGTCTACCGGTCAGGGCCTCGGTCACATTGACCAACACCGTCAGGGCCCCATGGCCGCGGTGCGACCTGCCCACCTCAGGGTACTCTGACAGGTCCAGCTCAAAGCGAGCGGCGCCATCAACCTGCCCCGGGAGGAGGGGAAGGTTAACAAAACGCTTCCTATTTGGAAATAGGCGATCCAGCAGAATTAAGGTGGAGCACGTTGTTCTGATCAGTACCATGACGGCCCGGTCAGAGGTCAGGACCTCCCCATCGTGGATGTACGTCACAATCGTCCTTCCCACCACTGGTTTGCCGTATGAGTGCCTATGGAAACGGGGCAGACGTGGTAAACATTTGTTGATGTCAACATTTGTATATTTATTGGTAACTCCGCCAGTCCACCTTAAACCAGGAACACATTGGTCAAAATATGTATTTGGAAGGGAAGAAGAGGAAGCACAATTTCAGGTAAAGGAGAGCAGGATGTGGGGAACGAGGTGACTCACTGAGCGCTCGCAGATCCGAACAGGAAGTCTGTGTGGTACACCACGCTGGGCACCAAGATCCGAACTTGGAATTTAGGAAGCACTAAAACCAGACACGTGTTTATAGACACACTGCTGAATAACTACTACAGATAACATGACCACCAAACACTGAATAACTACTGCATAACATGACCCCCAAATACTGAATAACTACTGCATAACATGACCCCCAAACACTGAATAACTACTACAGATAACATGACCACCAAATACTGAATAACTACTGCATAACATGACCACCAAACACTGAATAACTACTGCATAACATGACCCCCAAATACTGAATAACTACTACAGATAACATGACCACCAAATACTGAATAACTACTGCATAACATGACCCTCAAACACTGAATAACTACTGCATAACATGACCACCAAACACTGAATAACTACTGCATAACATGACCCCCAAACACTGAATAACTACTGCATAACATGACCCCCAAATACTGAATAACTACTACAGATAACATGACCACCAAATACTGAATAACTACTGCATAACATGACCACCAAATACTGAATAACTACTGCATAACATGACCCCCAAATACTGAATAACTACTGCATAACATGACCCCCAAACACTGAATAACTACTGCATAACATGACCCCCAAATACTGAATAACTACTACAGATAACATGACCCCCAAACACTGAATAACTACTGCATAACATGACCCCCAAACACTGAATAACTACTGCATAACATGACCCCCAAATACTGAATAACTACTACAGATAACATGACCACCAAATACTGAATAACTACTGCATAACATGACCCCCAAATACTGAATAACTACTGCATAACATGACCCCCAAATACTGAATAACTACTACAGATAACATGACCCCCAAACACTGAATAACTACTGCATAACATGACCCCCAAACACTGAATAACTACTGCATAACATGACCCCCAAATACTGAATAACTACTGCATAACATGACCACCAAATACTGAATAACTACTGCATAACATGACCCCCAAACACTGAATAACTACTGCATAACATGACCCCCAAATACTGAATAACTACTACATAACATGACCCCCAAACACTGAATAACTACTGCATAACATGACCCCCAAACCCTGCAGGCCTTGGCCGGTCTCTACCCACCATAGTGAGCCACGGTAAAGTGAGTTTCCCGCTCCACGTCCTGTAAAATTGAAACTGGTTTCAATACCAAAACAATTGTGTGGATATAAAGACTAATATTAACATCATGAGAATTGATATCTATCAATTCTAAACAATAGATAAACGTTTAATATTTGTAAATTGTAAATTTCCCCCTAATATTATTCAGTATATTTTTGATATAGTAAGATAGTAAGTAATATTGTAATATATTAATAAGTGGACCAATCAGAACAGAGGCACTGTGTGACCAATCAGAACGGAGGCACTCTGTGACCAATCAGAACGGAGGCACTGTGTGACCAATCAGAAGGGAGCCTCTGTTGGAGTGTGCAGAGCAGACTGACGTGCACGGTGGTGTGGACGGTCCAGCGACCCAGCGGGGGGTGGTCGGAGAGCTGCAGCTCCTGGCTGACCACGCCCAGGGTGGAGTTGAGGGACAGCCACTGTCGGATGGTGTTCCCCCTGGGGTCCTGAGGACACACACACACCACTGTATTCATCCTGACCCAAAGGCACTCATTCATCAATTCATTCATTCATGTAATGAGCCAGTGACCGGATGGGCCCCTGGCGTGCGGCGGCCTGGCCCTGAGCGCCTCACCTTAACCACCATGTCCACGGGGGTGCCTAGGGGCCTGCGCTGTGCCCCGAAGAAGACCACCCGGAGCCTGACGGCGTCCCCCGGCCGGTAGCGGGGCTTGTCCGTCTGGATGAGGCTGGTGACCGCCGGGGTCCGGACCGCCAACTTCCTCTCGCTGGAGAACAGCAGACGTCCGTCGCTGCGGCCCTGAACCGCCAGCAGGATGGTCCGGTCGGGCAGGGGGGCCTGGGGGGCCGCGGGGGGTACGGTTAGCAGACGCTGTTAGCGCTCACAGTAGTAGACAAACCACAATACATCTGTCGGTACAGTCAGGATGTACAACAGAGATAGATGGATAAAGTGCTATACGATGCTAAGAACTATCTTTAAGTGCAGGGCAGTACAACATACAATAAGTGCGTACATTAAGACATGAACATGCATTACTTACAGTGAGCGGCAGCTCGACCAGGGCAGTGGAACCTTTGGAAAGAC
This sequence comes from Melanogrammus aeglefinus, assembly GCA_900291075.1. Taxonomy (NCBI): domain Eukaryota; kingdom Metazoa; phylum Chordata; class Actinopteri; order Gadiformes; family Gadidae; genus Melanogrammus; species Melanogrammus aeglefinus. The sequence goes on along the minus strand of OLKM01000467.1, from coordinate 173,462 downwards.
ACAGTGATTATTCCACCACAATGTGCCCTTGGTCTGACCCCTGACCCCTGACCCCTGACCCCTGACCCCTGGGCCTGACCTCCTGAGATGACGGTGCGTGATGACGAGGCGTTGTAGCCACTCCCCTGGAGCCGACAGGTGACCAGGACCTGGACGTCGGGGGCCAGGATGGAGACGGACATCTTGAAGGGGACGCCCTGCTGCACCTCTGAGGGCGCCAGCAGCAGGTAGGAGGGGGAGGGGCTGAGGGCCACACACAAGGTCACAGAGGTCATGAACATACGTGTGTGTGTGAGTGTTGTACTGGATGTGTTCTTCACTTTTGTCTTGCATCTCGTTCTGGGATTGTTGTGATTGTTATCTATCTTTTGATGACTTTCACACAACGATGAATAATTGAACTGAGAGTTTCCCCAAACTTCTTCTACTTGTTGGTTAACCTCTTAGTCCAGCGGTGTTGTCTATTTTATTGTAGTGTGTACACCGTGATGATTCCCCCCCAGCCTTGTACAAACCCGCCCCACCGGTACGTGCACGTGTGTGGCACCTATGGGGTGTCGCACCACACTCGCCAACGCAGGGGTCTACAACCCGCTGATTTAGGAGTTATAACGATTATCAAAAATCATGGAAAGCTGAATAGGTTTATCAGTTTTAATAACAGTATGAACAAATAGAACACAACAATGACAAGGTGTCCTTTGTATATCTATCGTAGCAATAGCACATGTTAAACAAGGTCAAAATCCACTCAAATAATTTTAGCTCTGTTGTTATCTAACATACCATACAGTAATTGAATTGTGTAAAAGTGTGAAATTACTGCACCTTAAAAATGACCATGAATTAGCTACACTCTCATTTGCATAGTGATTAACATTATGAATTTCAATTGTGTATACCAACTGCATGTTGGCTGACATTTACCTAACTTTTTTTTCCCTCCATTCCCTAACCTGACTCCCAGTCCTAAAGGCTGGCCAGGGAGATATACATTAAAACATTGTCTTCTGTTGACTACTTCGTCTGTGGTTTATACATTAATATGGTCCAGGCTGGACACACACACACACACACAGACACGCACACACACACACACACACACACACACACACACACACACACACACACACACACACACACACACACACACACACACATTCTGTTGTTGTCTTTGCTAGTCTCCGTAGCTTCTGGTAGTGGTAAGTTGACCCTGTGTGTAGTTTCTTTTCATATTTGTAAAGTTGAATGTTATTGTAGCATGTAGCCTGGGACTCTTTAAGTGTTTTGTGTTTTTATCGGTTGTATCCAGTTGTTTTAACTGTTATGCCAACTGTCCCACGTTTAACTTCCAATCTGTGTGGGTTGCTATTCACAGCGCGAGAAGAAGAGCGCTCGGCCCGACGACTAACGCGCAGAGATGCAGGGCAGCTTCGCGCTTCGTAACAGAGACAGGGCAAATTTATGAATGGTGAATGTAGGAGATGACTTCCCCTGCTAAAAGTATTTTATTGCAGTTATAGCAAACCGGTATTTGCGAAAATAAACACAGAAGTGAAAGATCTGTCACAAGACGATTGATACGTATCCGTGCACATTTTTAAGTGGGTATACGCAAATCCTGGTGCGTTCCTAGTGGGTATGCGGCGTATACCTGCGTGTCACGTAGACTACACCACTGTCTAAGTCCCTCCTCGCTGCCGTCATCATTCCTCAGCTGCGTGTTTTCCTCCTATGGATCACAGAAGCTGCCCTGAGCCCTCCACTACCTGCTAGTGTTCATCACAGGGCATGACTCATTGCCTTATTCCTCTGGCAAAGTTTAGGCATATTCCCACAAGGGATTATTATTGAATTTTCCCCGGACAGACAGACAGGCGGCAGATGCATGGATACAGACAGATGAACAGAGAGAAATGCAAATGGAGAGACAGACAGCCATGCAGATGAATGGATGGACAGACAGACAGAGACATGCATATAGATGGACAGACAGACAACAGATGAGATGGGAAGATGGACAGACAGACGACACAGACAGACGGATGGATGGAGAGATAGACAGACAAAGACAGACAGACATGCAGATGGACGGCGAGATAGAAGGACAGACACAGACAGACGGATGGATGGAGAGATAGACAGAGAGACACAGACAGACAGACCTGGAGATGGATGCTGAGATGGACAGACAGACACAGACAGACAGATGGATGGAGAGATAGACAGACACAGACAGACAAGACATGCAGATGGAGAGATAGACAGTCAGCCAGACATGCAGTGGATTCAGAGACAGACGACATACAGTCCGATTTACAGGTAGATGGAGAAGATAGACAGGGCAGACAGGACAGGAGACAGACAGCCTTCT
>OLKM01000467.1:153893-166375 GCA_900291075.1 Melanogrammus aeglefinus | reverse complement strand
TAAACGTTTAAATTTGTTAAATTTAAATTTCCCCCCCTAATTTATTCAGTATATTTAATTGATTATAGTAAGAATAGTAAGTAATATTGTAATATATTAATAAGTGGACCAATCAGAACAGAGGCACTGTGTGACCAATCAGAACGGAGGCACTTGTGACCAATCAGAACGGAGCCACTGTTGGTGAGCCAATCAGAAGGTGAGCCTCTGTTGGAGTGTGCAGAGCAGACTGACGTGCACGGTGGTGTGGACGGTCCAGCGACCCAGCGGGGGGTGGTCGGAGAGCTGCAGCTCCTGGCTGACCACGCCCAGGGTGGAGTTGAGGGACAGCCACTGTCGGATGGTGTTCCCCCTGGGGTCCTGAGGACACACACACACCACTGTATTCATCCTGACCCAAAGGCACTCATTCATCAATTCATTCATTCATGTAATGAGCCAGTGACCGGATGGGCCCCTGGCGTGCGGCGGCCTGGCCCTGAGCGCCTCACCTTAACCACCATGTCCACGGGGGTGCCTAGGGGCCTGCGCTGTGCCCCGAAGAAGACCACCCGGAGCCTGACGGCGTCCCCCGGCCGGTAGCGGGGCTTGTCCGTCTGGATGAGGCTGGTGACCGCCGGGGTCCGGACCGCCAACTTCCTCTCGCCTGGAGAACAAGCAGACGTCCGTCGCTGCCGGCCCTGAACCGCCAGCAGGATGGTCCGGTCGGCAGGGGGGCCTGGGGGCCGCGGGGGGTACGGTTAGCAGACGCTGTTAGCGCTCACAGTAGTAGACAAACAACAATACATCTGTCGGTACAGTCAGGATGTACAACAGAGATAGAGGGATAAAGTGCTATACGATGCTAAGAACTATCTTTAAGTGCAGGGCCGTACAACATACAATAAGTGCGTACATTAAGACATGAACATGCATTACTTACAGTGAGCGGCAGCTCGACCAGGGCAGTGGAACCTTTGGAAAGACACAGTGATTATTCCACCACAATGTGCCCTTGGTCTGACCCCTGACCCCTGACCCCTGGGCCTGACCTCCTGAGATGACGGTGCGTGATGACGAGGCGTTGTAGCCACTCCCCTGGAGCCGACAGGTGACGAGGACCTGGACGTTGGGGGCCAGGATGGAGACGGACATCTTGAAGGGGACGCCCTGCTGCACCTCTGAGGGCGCCAGCAGCAGGTAGGAGGGGGAGGGGCTGAGGGCCACACACAAGGTCACAGAGGTCATGAACATACGTGTGTGTGTGAGTGTTGTACTGGATGTGTTCTTCACTTTTGTCTTGCATCTCGTTCTGGGATTGTTGTGATTGTTATCTATCTTTTGATGACTTTCACACAACGATGAATAATTGAACTGAGAGTTTCCCCAAACTTCTTCTACTTGTTGGTTAACCTCTTAGTCCAGCGGTGTAGTCTATTTTATTGTAGTGTGTACACCGTGATGATTCCCTCCCAGCCTCGTACAAACCCGCCCCACCGGTACGTGTACGTGTGTGGCACCTATGGGGTGTCGCACCACACTCGCCAACGCAGGGGTCTACAACCCGCTGATTTAGGAGTTATAACAATTATCAAAAATCATGGAAAGCTGAATAGGTTTATCAGTTTTAATAACAGTATGAACAAATAGAACACAACAATGACAAGGTGTCCTTTGTATATCTATCGTAGCAATAGCACATGCTAAACAAGGTCAAAATCCACTCAAAATAATTTAATGAATTTTAGCTCTGTCGTTATCTAACATACCATACAGTAATTGAATTGTGTAAAAGTGTGAAATTACTGCACCTTAAAAATGACCATGAATTAGCTACACTCTCATTTGCATAGTGATTAACTTTATGAATTTCAATTGTGTGTATACCAACTGCATGTTGGCTGACATTTACCTAACTTTTTTTTCCCTCCACTCTAACCAAGGATGCCTGTTTTTAAATTCCCTAACCTGACTCCCAGTCCTAAAGGCTGGCCAGGGAGATACACAGTGGGATTAAAACATTGTCTTCTGTTGACTACTTCGTCTGTGGTTTATACATTAATATGGGAGGACTGGACACACACACACACACACACACACACACACACACACACACACACACACACACACACACACACACACACACACACACACACACACACACACACACACACACACACACACACACTTCTGTTGTGTCTTTGCTAGTCTCCGTAGCTCTGGTAGTGGTAAGTTGACCCTGTGCGTGTAGTTTGCTTTTCATATTGTAAAGTTGAATGTTATTGTAGCATGTAGCCTGGGACTCTTTAAGTGTTTTGTGTTTTTTATCGTTGTATCCAGTTGTTTTAACTGTTATGCCAACTGTTCCCGCGTTTAACTTCCAATCTGTGTGGGTTGCTAATCACAGCGCGAGAAGGAGCGGCTCGGCCCGACGACTAACGCGCAGAGATGCAGGGCAGCTTCGCGCTTCGTAACAGAGACAGGGCAAATTTATGAATGGTGAATGTAGGAGATAACTTCCCCTGCTAAAAGTATTTTATTGCAGTTACAGCCAACCGGTATTTGCGAAAATAAACACAGAAGTGAAAGATCTGTCACAAGACGATTGATACGTATCCGTGCACATTTTTAAGTGGGTATACGCAAATCCTGGTGCGTTCCTAGTGGGTATGCGGCGTACACCTGCGTGTCACGTAGACTACACCACTGTCTAAGTCCCTCCTCGCTGTCGTCATCATTCCTCAGCTGCGTGTTTCCTCTATGGATCACAGAAGCTGCCCTGAGCCCTCCACTACCTGCTAGTGTTCATCACAGGGCATGACTCATTGCCTTATTCCTCTGGCAAAGTTTAGGCATATTCCCACAACGGATTATTATTGAATTTGCCCCGGACAGACAGACAGGCGGCAGATGCATGGATACAGACAGATGAACAGAGAGAAATGCAAATGGAGAGACAGACAGCCATGCCGATGAATGGATGGACAGACAGACAGAGACATGCATATAGATGGACAGACAGACAACAGATGAGATGGGAAGATGGACAGACAGACGACACAGACGGATGGATGGAGAGATAAACAGACAGACAAAGACAGACAGACATGCAGATGGACGGCGAGACAGAAGGACAGACACAGACAGACGGATGGATGGAGAGATAGACAGACAGACACAGACACAGACCTGGAGATGGATGCTGAGATGGACAGACAGACACAGACAGACAGATGGATGGAGAGATAGACAGACACAGACAGACAGACATGCAGATGGAGAGATAGACAGTCAGCCAGACATGCAGATGGATTCAGAGACAGACAGACATACAGTCATACAGGTAGATGGAGAGATAGACAGGCAGACAGACAGGAAGACAGACAGCCTTCTCTGCGATAGTAAGGGGAGCAGTAGACCGAGGAGGCGGGGGGATCTGACCGGATGTCCATCAGCCCGACGCGGAGGAGCCCGGAGAAAACCCAGAGTCCGAGGAGCGGACAAACCCGGAGCCAGTCCATCTGTAGGGCGGGTTGAGGCAGGGAGTGGATCAGGTGCTGCTGCCAGAGCCTCCACTTATCCTCCAACCCCACCCACCTGCCCCGCCCCCCGGCCCCCCAGGGGACAGGACACACCCTCCCCCTAGCCCTCCCTTGTCCCCCAGGCTCCGTCTCACAGGGCGTGCCCAGAGAGGGTTCAAGGTTTCCTGGTCTTGTGTTGGAGGCGTGTGACTCTCTCTGGATGTCATCAGCCACACAGGCCTGGTCTGCTTTACGGCCTAGCACGGATACATGATTAAACAATGTTTAACTGGTGCTAGCCCATATACACCATCACAGCCTCCTGTAACCTGGGAGGCACTCCGCAGCCTCCAGGCTGTCAGGGAGCTCAACTCTGTCCCGTCTCTACCTTCCCTCCCCTCTGCCCCCACGGACTCTGGACTCTGAAACCCCCTCCCATTTGCCCCTCAGAACTCTGGCCCATTTACTTTTATTACTTTATTGTATAAATACTGTTTTGTTTGACCGTTTTGTTTTGTCTACCTTTGTAGCATTCAGAATTATTTAGTATTATTTTGAACTTATTTATTATAAATATTAGGCTACTTACGCTTTTTTTTTTTCTAATATATCCTTTTCTACCTATTGCACATTGGGTCAGAGACAAACGCAATTTTGATTCCTCTATTTATCTGGCACTTGATTTTGAATTGACAATAAAGCTGTATATTTGTTAGTGGGTTTTTTTTCACCATCTCATCTCATATTATTTTATCTCATATTATATTATTTTGACCCACCAGCAGATGTCGGATCCCAAAGCGTAGAGACGCGTTTCCCCTCCGCGACGGCAGAGGGCGCCCCCCTGTTCCTCCCGCTGCTCTAAAATCCCCCTTCATCGCTTCCTCCGCGAGGTTAAAGGACCAGGAACCCGGCCGAGATGACAACTTTACGGGCTTTCACCTGCGACGACTTGTTCAAATTCAACAACATGTGAGTCCGCCGCTGTGAATCCCTTCTGCTGATGAGTGCGTGGGGGTGTGTTTGGGGCTCGCTCCTCAAAGCGGGGGACGGGACGGCGAGGTCCCCCTGTGGACAGCTTGTGTGACCCGGGTCTCCTCTCTTGTGTCCCCACAGCAACCTGGACCCGCTGACGGAGACCGTATCCTCCCGCTGCAGGTTGCTGGGTGCTGGGTGGGCGGCGGGAGGGGGTGAGGTCCGGCCGGCTTGTCTTCAAGCCTAGCGGGGTGAATCGGTTTGTTTCATCAGTAGTTCAGGTCAAGTGTGGTTAGGGTTGTGATTGGCTGCCGGGCTTCATTAAGTATTGTAGTGGGACATCCAACGTATTCACCGTCCTCCTAATCGATAACGATGTCCATCCTGGTGTCAACAGTTACCTGGATGGGGTTAAGATGAGTGTTTACCCACCCGTGGTTCCATCACCTCCTGTCACTCAATCACCGTCACTGTCATCCTCACCAAAACACTGTTTCCCTGTCAACTAATACTATTTCACTAAGCATCATCAGTAATACTGTATTGGTCTAGGCGTTTTAAATGGACCCACTTCACACTTACCTTTATTGATCATGAACAATCAACATATATTACATTACCGGACAACTATTGATAATTTACATCGTAAATTCAGTTGTGTAGGAATTCACAAGGTCCCCCCCAGGAAACTGCCTCTAGGGTAAGTCTACCCCACTTCCTAGGGGGTCCGTGCCCCTCTTCCCTGGTCTCCCCAAAGGGTTAATCTGTGATCTCTTTAAACCATTGTACTGTACTGGGAAGGCTCCCTAACTGTCCCCCAGTATGGGATCCCGTTCTACCTCCAGTACCTCGCCCACTGGCCCGAGTACTTCATCGTGGCCGAGGCGCCGGGGGGGGAGCTGATGGGCTACAGTGAGTACCGTCCGTCCGTCCGTCTGTCTGTCCTGAGCGTTTGAATGGGAGCTGAGGTGTTTTGTTGTTACCCCCCCCCCCCCCCCCAGTCATGGGGAAGGCGGAGGGCTCTGTGGCGCGGGAGGACTGGCACGGTCACGTGACGGCGCTGTCGGTGGCGCCCGAGTTCCGGCGGCTGGGCCTGGCCGCCAAGCTGATGGACATGCTGGAGGAGATCTCCGAGAGGTGCGTGGTCGTCACGGCGACCGGAGGATAGGACTTGGAGTGGCTGTCGAGTAGGGCGCGTTCTGTATGTAGTAATGGTATTGTAACATGGAGTACTGGTATTGTAACATGGAGTACTGGTATTGTAACATGGAGTACTGGTATTGTAACATGGAGTACTGGTATTGTAACATGGAGTACTGGTATTGTAACATGGAGTACTGGTATTGTAACATGGAGTACTGGTATTGTAACATGGAGTACTGGTATTGTAACATGGAGTACTGGTATTGTAACATGGAGTACTGGTATTGTAACATGGAGTACTGGTATTGTAACATGGAGTACTGGTATTGTAACATGGAGTACTGGTATTTGTAACATGTAGTACTGGTATTGTAGACATGGAGTACTGATTATTGTAGCATGGTATAGTGTACTGGTATCTGTAACATGTAGTACTGGTATTGTAACATGTAGTACTGGTATTGTAACATGTAGTACTGGTATTGTAACATGGAGTACTGGTATTGTAACATGGAGTACTGGTATTGTAACATGTAGTACTGGTATTGTAACATGGAGTACTGGTATTGTAACATGGAGTACTGGTATTGTAACATGATGTACTGGTATTGTAACATGTAGTACTGGTATTGTAACATGTAGTACTGGTATTGTAACATGTAGTACTGGTATGGGGTGACTGAATGCTCTTAAGATAATTGGAAGATATAGTAGCATGGTATAGTGTCCTGCACTAACATACAGTGTGACTAGACGCTCTAACAGTACAGTAACAGTACAGTACGGTGACTAGACGCTCTAACAGTACAGTACAGTAACAGTACGGTGACTAGACGCTCTAACAGTACAGTAACAGTACAGTAACAGTACGGTGACTAGACGCTCTAACAGTACAGTAACAGTACAGTAACAGTACAGTAACAGTACGGTGACTAGACGCTCTAACAGTACAGTAACAGTACGGTAACAGTACGGTAACAGTATGGTGACTAGATGCTCTAACAGTACAGTAACAGTACAGTAGCAGTACGGTGACTAGACGCTCTAACAGTACAGTAACAGTACGGTAACAGTACGGTAACAGTACAGTGACTAGATGCTCTAACAGTACAGTAACAGTACGGTGACTAGACGCTCTAACAGTACGCTAACAGTACGCTAACAGTACGGTAACAGTACGGTAACTAGACGCTCTAACAGTACAGTAACAGTACAGTAACAGTACAGTACGGTGACTAGATGCTCTAACAGTACAGTAACAGTACAGTAACAGTACGGTGACTAGACGCTCTAACAGTACAGTAGCAGTACGGTGACTAGACGCTCTAACAGTACAGTAACAGTACAGTAACAGTACGGTGACTAGACGCTCTAACAGTACAGTAGCAGTACGGTGACTAGACGCTCTAACAGTACAGTAACAGTACAGTAACAGTTCAGTACGGTGACTAGAGGCTCTAACAGTACAGTAACAGTACGGTGACTAGAGGCTCTAACAGTACAGTAACAGTACAGTAACAGTACGCTGACTAGATGTTCTAACTGTTCTGTGGTGTTGCAGGAAGGGCGGGTTCTTCGTGGACCTGTTTGTGCGCGTCTCCAACCAGGTAGCGGTGAGCATGTACAAGCAGCTGGGCTACAGCGTGTACCGCACCGTCATAGAGTACTACTCGGCCAGCAACGGGGACCCCGACGAGGACGCATACGGTAGGACCACACCCCACTCTGCTCATTGACTGCCACCTCTCACTCCACGAGGTCCACTCCATCCATCCGGACATCATGGTTTATATAGACCTCTGAAGAATAAGTCCCGTCTCCGAGGGTCCCGTTCCCTCGGTCAAACGTCTCTGCGTACTAACACGGGGTTTATGAATGATGACATTAACTCTGTAGGTGGCCAAGGAGTAAAAGCTGCGTCACATTTTGACGGCACCGAAAATCAAACCCTGTCGAACTAGATGGAAAAGTGTAGAAGAGCGTAGTTCAAAACATGAGCAGCCTTTACCTCTTCGCCACCGACAGTTTGTTATGTACGATCGTTCAAAACCACGTTATTTCCCGTCGACATTTATGTCTTCAGGTCTATTGGTTCTTCATACACGTGTTCCACCGCGTTGAACCAGTCTGACGCTCTGCTTGTTCTCCCGTGTTGCAGACATGAGGAAGGCGCTGTCCCGGGACACGGAGAAGAGGTCCATCATCCCCCTGCCCCACCCCGTCAGGCCCGAGGACATAGAGTGACCCCTGACCCCCCCCTGTGAGGTCATAGTTAGCCCTGACCCCGTCAGACTAGTGACCCCTCATTGCGTTACTGTATATAGGTAAATACGACAGGAAGTGGTGTTGGTCTGGCTTCCTGTCCGCTCGTTCAGTCAGACACTGTTCACCCACGGACCCTCAAGCCTCTTTTATACGAGAAGAGCTCACATGTTACCACAAAGTTCCTGAGGAAATGTTTTGTTGTGAAATAATGCGAGTTTGTTGTTGAAGAGGTGTGTATTTACAGTGGATTCAGATACAAACATGGACAATAAAGATCGCTCTAAGGCCAGTATCCTTGGTTTCGTTATAAAAAAAACATAGAAATTGAAGACCCCCCCCCCCCCCCCCCCCACCACACATTGTGAAGACCCCTGCCTCACATACCCCACCCCACCCCACCCCACCCCACATGGTGAAGACACCCCGAGATGGAGGTGTACTCTACTCCTTCTTTCTAGAGCCCCCCTCGTCACTATCACTGCTGCTGCTGCTGCTGCTGCTGCTGTCATCAGGGGCAGGCCTCTCCTCCCTCCTGGGCCTCCTCCTCTCCTCAGCCCTAGGCTGCCTCTCCCTCTCCTCACCCCTAGATCTCTCCCTCTCCTCACCCCTAGCATCTCTCCCTCTCCTCCCTCCTGGGCCTCTCCCTCTCCTCGGCCCGGCTCCTCTCCTCACCCCTAGATCTCTCCCTCTCCTCCCCCTAGACTCTCCCTTCTCCTCGGCCCGGCTCCTCTCCTCACCCCTAGATCTCTCCCTCTCCTCCCTCCTGGGCCTCTCCCTTTCCTCGGCCCGGCTCCTCTCCTCACCCCTAGATCTCTCCCTCTCCTCACCCCTAGATCTCTCCTTCTCCTCCTTAGGCTTCCTCTCCTTCTCCTCCTCCCTAGGCTGCCTCTCCTTCATCTTCCTCTCCTCCCTAGGCTGCCTCTCCTTCTCCTTCTCCTCCTCCCTAGGCTGCCTCTCCTTCTCCATCTCCTCCTCCCTAGGCTGCCTCTCCTCCATCTCCTCCTCCCTAGGCTGCCTCTCCTCCATCTCCTCCTCCCTAGGCTGCCTCTCCTCCATCTCCTCCTCCCTAGGCTGCCTCTCCTTCTCCATCTCCTCCTCCCTAGGCTGCCTCTCCTTCTCCATCTCCTCCTCCCTAGGCTGCCTCTCCTTCTCCATCTCCTCCTCCCTAGGCTGCCTCTCCTTCTCCATCTCCTCCTCCCTAGGCTGCCTCTCCTTCTCCATCTCCTCCTCCCTAGGCTGCCTCTCCTTCTCCATCTCCTCCTCCCTAGGCTGCCTCTCCTCTCCATTGTGCCTCTCCTCTCCCGTCGACTTCTCCCCCTCCTCCTCCCCCCTGGGGTCTTCAGCCGGTGATTTGCCGGCGGGCTTCTCTGACGATGGCTCTCCTCCCTCCTCCCCTTCCTCCTCTGGTTTTCCCTCTGCTGGGGCCTCCTCGTCCTCCTCGTCCTCCTCGTCCTCCTCCTCGTCGTCCGCCTGCTGCTGCCTCTTCCACATCTTGGCCATGGCCAGCAGCTTGAGGTTGGGCTGGTTAGCCGCGTCCTCGGGGAAGATGTAGTCGTAGTACTCCTCCCAGCCCGCGTCCGACTGCAACACACGGGACACCACTCAGTACGTTACACCACGCACAGTACGTTACAGTACGTTACACCACGCTCGCTACACCACACTCGCTACGTTACACCACATGTTACCTGGGGGTACTAGTGGCTAGTACCCCCCCCCCCCCCCCCCTAGGGGGTACTAGCCGAGGGCCCTAGGGGGTACTAGCCGAGGGCCCTAGGGGGTACTAGTCGAGGACCCTCCAGGCAACATCACAGTGGCTGACTGTGGCTACGTTGACCACTCTGTGAAAAGCACTTTGATGCTAGTTTCTCTTTTATCAATCGAGCCCCCCCCCCCCAAATCAATCGTCAAAAGTTCCTAAACGCCAGTGAATCAGTGTGAGGTCACGACCCTCGTCCCGATTGGACGTCCAATGACAGCGCAGGCTAACGCGGCGACGGCGGCGGCGGCCTCCTACCCCGTCCTCCGCGGTCAGCTTCCTCCTCTTCTTGACCTTCTCGGGGAGCAGCTTGGAGACCCGCTCCAGGTCCTGGTCCGAGCCGAAGGCGGCCTCCAGGTCGCGCCACGCCTCCATGAGCATCAGACGCTCCTCCTTCTCCTCGCAGCTCCTCATGTTCTTGTTGGCCTCCTCGTAGATCTGCCGGCTGCGCTGCAGCCGCTGCGGCGCCTCCACCGACAGCTCGAACTTGGCGAAGCTGATCCAGACCTGGGGGTCAGAGGTCAGGGGTCAGCGGAGCGGGGGGAAGGTTAGCAGACCTGGGAGTGTGTGTAGCGTTACCTCAGCGTGCTGGGTGTGTGTCGCGTTACCTCAGCATGCTAGGTGTGTGTAGCGTTAGCATGCTAGGTGTGTGTATCCGTACCTTAACGTGCTGGGTGCGCTGCAGCAGTCTCTGGTACAGGTCCCTGGTGTGGTCGAACTCCTCCTGCTCGATCTCAAAGTCGATGTAGGACTTCCACAGCACCTGCGGAGCGGCAGAGACGTTAGGGTACGGTGGGTGACCGGTGGACTGGTTAATGGACTGCATCCATCCACTCAAAGCGCTTTATAATACTGCCCAACATTCACCCATTCACACACCGACGGCAGAGTCAGCCCCGCAGGGCGACAGCCGGCTGGTCAGGAGCAGTCAGGGGGAGGCGTCTCGCTCAGGGACACCTCCACACTCCGCTAGGAGGAGCCGGGTATAGAACTAGCAACCTTCTGGTTACCAGCCGACCCGCTCCACCTCCTGAGCCACACGCCGCCCATAGTATCAAACTGTAGCCCCCCCCCCCCCCACCTCGGGCATGTCCAGGCGGGGCTGTCCGATGGCGAGCTCGAAGATGGCGCGGGCTCGCTCCACGTCGCCCAGGATGGTCTCCAGCTCGGCGAACTTGATCCAGGTGGAGCAGTTCTCTGGGCTGAACTCCAGGTACTTCTCGTACAGCTTCCTGCAGCGGTCGAACTCGCGCAGCTGCAGCTCCAGCTCGATGTAGCCCTTGAACAGCTTGTTCTTGGGGCACTTCCCGATGGCCGAGCCCTGGGGGCAGAGGTCAAAGGATGATCAGCCACTCAAAAGGTTGTAACCTTATTTATTTAGCATTATTTAGCTGTTTTTATTGGATCTGTCGGCCATTAGCTGGCTGTAGCCGCTAGCTGTGCGTCAGCCGCTAGCCTGTGCGTCAGCCGCTAGCTGTGTGTTAGCATGTCTCACCAGGCCCCTGCGGGCGGCGGGGAGGTTCTTCTGGCGGATCTCGAACTGGCTGTAGAGGAGCCACATCTTGGCGAAGGTGAACTGGGGGAGGAGGTCAGGGTCAGACGCTAACACTGAGGACACGCCGAGGACACGCAGCCCCCCCCCCACTGGGACAGGGCTCTGGTGTCAGGGCAACACGCTAACGGCATGCGTCTGATCACGTTATCCCACCAAATGTCCTGCCACTCCAAACCAACGCCGAAGGGTCAGGGGTCAGCGGGTCGAGTAGTAATGCATTAAAAAGGTCAAAGTTCAAAGGGCTATTTCATGAGGTACTCCATCACTGAGCACAGGAGGTTGAACCCAGAACGTCACGTACCTTTTTGTGAGGGATGAGGTCCAGACAGGCCTGGTACACCTGACGCGTCCTCTCAGGGTCCTGCCCACAAGAGAAGGAGATTGATATTCAAGGGCACTAAAGGTCCCCCGAGCAGCCCAGACCGAGTCTGTAGCCCAGGCAACAGACTACAGATGTTCCCAGACCATTTTTTCCTTCCCGCTACCGATTCCTGATCTTGAGTACTGACACCCGAGTATAAACCGATGCAGCATCTAGCATTGGAACTACTTACAGCACTTATTGAAGCGTTCTCTTACGGTGACAGCAATGTATAGTCGGTTCACTTACACACAATATTTTTTTCCGGAACTACATCATTAAATGCAGTTGTATTACTGTAGTTAAGCGGAGATGGCCGTTAACAAACACAGCATAACGCCGTAGTGGTTGAGAACAGCTGTACGCCAGACGGCGGCCCCACCTTGACCTCCAGCTCCTCGTAGAGGGCGTAGTTGATCCACAGGTAGATGTAGCGGCGCCAGTGCCTCTTCTCCTGGATGGGGGGCATGTTGGCGATGGCCCGCTCGTACACGTCCCTCACCGCGTCCGCCTCCGCGTCACTCTCCACCAGGCGCAGGTAGTCGAACCAGGCGTCGTAGTTGTGAGGGTTGGCCTGGGGGGCGTCAACGTTCAGGTCAGGGGGTCGGGCAGGGACAGCTTAGCTCAGGAGGTAGCGCGGGTTGTCTGGTAAAAGTCGCTTTGGCTAGAAGCGTCTCCCAGTCCGACCAGTGTCCCCAGCCGGTGGAGGCCGTGCTCCTACCTTGACCTCCTCCTCGTACTGGAACCTCCTCTTGTTGACGATGACGTCCTCGATGCCGCGGCGGTCTCCGAACTTCTTCTCGAACATGGTGTAGTTCTTGAAGAGCTCCTGGGCCTGGGTCTTGGGGATCCGCTCCAGGGCGTACTTGTAGATGACCCGGACGCGCTCCATCTGGGGTGGGGGGGGGGGGGAACCCTTCAGTA
>OLKM01000467.1:139769-149113 GCA_900291075.1 Melanogrammus aeglefinus | reverse complement strand
TACATATTTTTTTATCGTTATTTTTTTTTTTTTTTTTTTTTTAATTAGTTCATTGAGTTGGTTATTCTTCGAGATTCTTCTCATCAGTAATGATTACTCAGTGATTCGCTGTCGATATGATGCAGCTTACGTAAATAAAATAACAAACTGCCGACAAATCATTAACTTGCATCTAAAGATCTACGGTAATCAAGACATTAATTTCAAAATGTAAAAGTTGCCATTCCCTCTCCCTCTCCCTCTTTCTCTCTTGAATATACCTCTATTTAAACCTCCCCCCCTGTTTCACGAACAAAACAAAGCCTTGTTTGGATAGTGAGAGAGAGAGCAAGAGAGAGGGAGAAAGAGAGAGAGAGAGAGAGAGAGAGAGAGAGAGAGAGAGAGAGAGAGAGAGAGAGAGAGAGAGAGAGAGAGAAGAAAAAAGAGAGAAAAGAGCAGAAAGATGAGAGCAGAAAGAGAAAGAGAGAAGGAGAGAGAGATTTTAAAGATAGAAAGTGTAGAGAGACCAGAGAGGCATAGATGGTAAAGGACAGAGAGGAAGGGAGTAGAGAAACCAGTGAGAAGGGCCCTCGGGCCTGATCCAGCGGGTAGGCTTGTTATTTTTCATACGGGACGTTTCATGAGTTTAACATGAGGCCTTGCTGTGGAGAAGGGGAAGGTGTATAAACGGGGCTGAGACATGAAAGAGGTGTATGAAACCGGAAGCATGTAGACATGAAGAGAGAGAGAGAGAGAGAGAGAGAGAGAGAGAGAGAGAGAGATGCACACGCGCACAGAGGGGGGTGAGAAAAGACAGAATAGGACAAAGAGGAGAGATGGTGCGTGCCACAGAGGCAACGAGATGGTAAGAAAGCAAAAAAAAAAAAGAAAATAAAAACAAAAGAAAAAGTTGCTCCCCTTGTCAAAGGTTAGGATATCCTTTTAAAAATCCCCTGGGTCCTGTGAGCTCCTACACAACACACTGTCAATGAAGTCGCAATGTCGCCCACATTGGAGCGGCAAATCAGAGCAGGTAACAGCGGATCGAAATAAGTGTCGGCTTGGTAAAGCTAGGAATCTACCTCTTGACCTGGCCACATTACCCTCTAATATATGGCAGTGTTTTTCAAAATGTGCCTGGATAAGGCTCCGCAACAATGCCAACAGCATGCTTGCCTGCAATGAAACCAGCAATTTATATCACCATAAAGGCTGAGTACGGATGCAGTGCAGACATCAGTCTCTGCGTTTACGGTCTCAACTTTTTTCCTCTCTGACAGCCGGACAACAAAACTGCAGCCAGAATACGACATTCAAGTTTTAAGTTGTCAGAGCGCGAATGTGATGCTAGACTACTTGTGATCCACTAGTTTGAAAAGAAGCAGAAGGCTTTCCAAATGACTTTTCTGTTTTAACAGTGTTGTTGGAGAGATAACGTGTTATGTAATATTCTTATTTTGAGAGCCACATTTTGTGCGTATCTGTGTTTTTATAGTGGGTGTTATCTTCAGTGCACCTGCTTCTTCACACACACACGCACGCACACACACACACACGCACGCACGCACGCACACACACACACACACACACACACACACACACACACACACACACACACACACACACACACACACACACACAGTTGAAGTGAGAATCTTTCTACGATACTTTTAAAAAAACAATTAACTGTAAAAATAGCCGTAAGGTGAAATCTAGAATGCTCCATGGTGTGATACCAATACTGTTCCATGACCACACAAAGTAACCCTATTCTGCTGTCAAATCTCTATCCTCGACTATCATATTTTTTAACATGATGGCATGTGCTTCAAAAACTCTAAATAAAATAATAGTTTCGAAAATGTCCATCTAACGCCGGATAAAAAAAAAATTGTGCATTGAGCGGGCACACTGGAATTCATTACATTTTGCACGCCTCAGTTTGGTGAGAAGTTCGGGAACAAGTCAAGCCACTAGGTGCAAAATATAAAAATAATAATCTGTGCATGTCCCTCAAATGAAGAGGAAAAATGAATAGTTTGTCTAAAAAGAAATAAAAAGAGAAACACAAACTCGATGCCCTCTCGGAAGTTGATACAGATAAAAACTAACATTTTATTTGCAGCTAAGTAACGAGCGGCCAGGGTTATAAAAAAACAAGACCTGAATGCGAACTAAGCTTTTCTGTAGCGTTTGTATACTTTAACAACCGTAACTGCCACACCAAAGATACAGTTGGGCAAATGTTGCTAATCACCATTGTAACAGTGGCCCATAAGGACAGGACATACAACACACCAGTAGTAAAGCATTAACAATGTAGCCCCAGGAATATTATAAATCGAATTAGTAAATGTATTCATAAAATCCAAGTTAAGGTTGTTATTAAGCATCCACCAACTGCTTAATGAGGGAAAAAGGATTCTAAAGTGGCGTTCAAATGCAGCACATTTCTCAGGACTAACCGAGAGTGGCCGTATTGTCGCAATTAGCCAGCTTAGTCTACACCTGGTCTGAGGGAATTAAGTGCGTGACCTTGAAGGTCTAATCTCTACCCCTGCCTTCATACAAAGTGAGGCCGAGCTCTCCCTCATACACTAGCCAATGTCGGTTCACATTCAGGAGATTGACAAGAAGTTTATTCATCTTTCAGAATGCATTCTGGAGCAAGCGTGACCTAATAATACCGCCCCAAAAGCACAAAAGCTGCCAAGTTGACAACAATTCTTAAAAAAAGCAAATAAACAGAGAGACAATGTTCTGGATCGGCCATGGACGATTTTGTATAAGTGATTATTCCCATACAATCTGTGATTGCCGTTGGAAACCAAGTACAATTATCAACGTATGCCCGGTATAAAGTATAATCTAGTAAAGGTGACGCTAGAAAAAGTTTAAGTAATCTCAAGAGAACATTGGAGAAAAGATCCGAACAGCTGAAAGAATACTTAAGTAAAAATAATAATCTGGTTAATGACAAAATTAAGATGTACGAAGCTGTACATGTGAACGTGCAGTCATCCATATGAGTGGTAGTCATTGCTGCAGCGTGGTGCGCCGCTACGCTGGTGCTGCCTCAAGGACCTAACGACCCCCTCCCAGGTTGGAGATCGTCCGGACGGCGCATTCAACTGTACAACTGAACATGTGGCTGAAATTCCCAACGAAAATATATTCAGGCCTGTGTGCCTAACTTGTTATGAGATTGGACTGACTGTACAAAAACACACCCGCAGCATCCGGAAGCACAAGAGGCTGTAAGGACCATCCATTAGAAGCCCATTTAACTCAAGTATTAACCAATGATCTGGTATTAACATGAGCCATTACCAATCATCATATCGTGATCGCGGAACACCTTAATGAGACTCTAACCCCTTAATCCCACCTCAGCGTCCTCGATTTACCTTTTATAAAACAGAACTTTATTAACATTTGAATGACTCAAATTCCTTCCTCCATATTGCCTTTCCTTTGCGCTTATTGCCCTTCTCTTCGCTGCTTCAGTCAGGCAATAATCAAACGCAATTTAAGAATTAATAATAAAAAAGGAACAATTGAAACTGACACAATTCTGTCCCGAAAGAAACCACAATCCATGATATTTTTGACAGTCCGCAATTGAATCGTCAAGTGTCACTAACTTATATTACTAATAAATCGAACAGGAAATCAAATAGGCCCTACCGCTGTTAATAAAACAAAACATGAATACTTCAAACCAAAAAATCAATAAGACAAAAAAGATCAGAACTGAATGGCAAGAAAAAAAGGAGGAGACCCGCCCTCACAACCTCACAATAAACATTTTTTAAACTTGTTGCCAGGGAGGGTGCTGTATATCGCTCGTTCATGCAACTGTGCTATGACCCAGTTTACCAAACCTGCATAATCATAATTACAATGGAATCAAAGACAATACAAAAATTCCCACACCGTACAAGACACACACAGACACACACCCCAACACACCCAAACGCATCTTAAAGCCGATAGTTAGCCAACTCCATCGCAGACGCTAAGAAAAATGATTGGGAACACAGGGGATTTTCTTTCGTAGCGTTGCATCCTCTCTGGTGCTTGCTTCGCTTCCCCTCGTAAATCCTCTGCTTGATTACTTTTCTTCCTCTTGGCGATGCCTTCCCGCCCTCTCTGGCTGTTTAGTTGTACCCCGTAATGTGGCCTAGGAGAAGCGCGGTGCAATATATACCGTGTCATCGATGTAAATACTTCTGGTATGTGGGGGTGGTGTTCGTCTTGATCGTCAAAGTGCAATTGTGTGTTGCATTCCATTCTCGCGCGCGCTTTCGTTTTGGCCGCCTGTAGTTCTAGCGATCGCCTCGGTGGTGTGCGCGGTTCCTGTATGCGCTGCACTGCTGCTTTGGTGTGTGCGCGATTCTGGTCCAGGGTTGTGTTCACATTGTTGTTTGTTTGTGTGTGTGGGTGGTGTTTGTGGTTTTGTGGTGTTTTGTGTGGTGGGTGTGTGTTGGTGTGTGCTGTGTGTGTGCTGTGTGTTGGTGTGGTGTGGGTTGTGTGTGTGCCGGTGTTGTCAAGCGATGCACAGGAGAGGGGCCTCTGCAGCACCCGTCTTGTGGGTGGCGAGGTGCACAACGGCTGTGTATGCTCACACCCTCTTTAACAAACATGTCATAGAATAGCATTATTCAGCAGTGCCTACACATCTCCACACACACACACACACACACACCACACACACTCTACACACACACACACACAACACACAATCACACACACACACACACACATCACACACACCACAACATACATACATCACATGTCCTGCTGCTTGGCATGCATAACACTCCCATCTAACCCTTAGTACTGGTATACTTAACCAAATAACAATCTGTAGGAAGACAACAAGAGACAAAGAGATCGAGTAGGGAGAGCAAAGAAGAGAATGGGAGAGAGAAGAGAAGAGAAGAATAGAGAAGAGAGAGAGAAAGGAAGAGAGAGAGAGAGAGAAGAGAATAAAGGAAAAGAGAAGAGAGAGAAAGAAAGAGAGGAGAGCAGAGAGAGAGAGAGACAAGAGAGCCAGAGAGAAGAGAGAGAAGAAAGAGCCAGAGAGCCAGAGAGCCAGAGAGATCTACAGAAGATAGAAACACACACACATATAACAAGCCATGGATGAGTGTGCCTAACGCATAAATCGTTCACACGACAGGCCCGTGTAATTATCCCTATTATAGACAGTATCATATTAAGTCAATGGTTCCTCTGTGGGTGTAAAATGGAAAGCTTAACGGCATACGGATGCAATATTGTGGACTCAACCTAACCCTTATCTCTGCATCCAGAGCTCGGACTAGTAAACCAAACAAATTTGAATCCTTAAGAAACAATTAGTGAAAACAAAAATGTTCCCCCATGCCAAGATTCTGACATCTTAGTGAGCAGACAGTATACAATAAACAGTATATATAAATATAGTATAATAATACCCCCCCCCCCATAATAAATAAACCATATATAAAATATAAATATATAAAACCACCCACCAAAAAATTATATTCCATGTTTATATAAATTGTATATTATATACAAACCCAAATATGAGAACACGTCCTCGCCCCCCCCACACATAGGATCCTATATCAATCTATAGTTACCAATTTGCCTGCATTGAACCAAATAATGCCCACAATCGAGCCCCCACGATGGAGAGCCCACAGGGTACCCACCCAACATCCCCCTGCCTGGGGTCCGAAGCACCAGTGTTTTTGTTGCTAGCAGGGCATTCTTAGACCACGAGATACCGGACAATGTTTGGAGTAAATTGTAACAGTAGTTTTTAAGGGCTAACATGCTATGCTCCGCATTATCTTGAATTCATTGTCAAACGCAGCAGCAAGACACATTTAGGAGAGACATAAAAATTATTTAGGATATTTATAACGCAAATGAAGGAAGCATGCTTTCTCTCTCCATCTTATTTTTGATGCCAAAACGGATTGGAGCGGCGCCCTTAGCACAGTGTCACCATAATCACATCGCCCCCTGCAGGTTGAAAAAACCAGTCCGCTTCAAGATTTACCACACACAAGCGACAAATGCAGTTTCCCTGTAAGCTGTTTTTTTTCTTTCTGTTTTAAACTCTCTTTCAGCAGAAACATACAATCCACATGTGCACAGACAAAGGTCACAACTAACGTTATATTATTTTCATATATTTCCTTTAGCAAACTGCATCCCACAAAACAGACCCATAAATCTCACATTGTACCTCTGTGTAAGCAGCGACAATTATGCCCAAGTAGGCGGCAGAAAACATTAGTGTATGCATGTGCGTGTGTGTATGTCTGTGCAGCATGTGTGTGTGTGTGTGTGTGTGTGTGTGTGTGTGTGTGTGTGTGTGTGTGTGTGTGTGTGTGTGTGTGTGTGTGTGTGTGTGTGTGTGTGTGTGTGTGTGTGTGTGTGTGTGTGTGTGTGTGTGTGTGTGTGTGTGTGTGTGTGTGTGTGTGTGTGTGTGTGTGTGGTAGAGTAGATGATGAAATGCAGATCGGCTAAGGGTCATTTCATGCAGACAGGCTAAATTCTTCCCGAGGCAAGAAATGATTTGTTGCGGTGGGAGGGAATGGACGCCTACATTTTCAAGATTGCGCTGCGAACAGAATGAACTAGCTGAGGTAGCTGAGGACGTTATGCAGAGCCAATCATTGATGTCCCTGCTTTGTATGGGATTTCAGTGTCAAGATGCATCGTTCCTGCAGCTGTGAAGAAAATCTACCCAGGGATTGCCTGGCATACTCTGTGAGACAGACACAGTAGGGTGGACTCACAAGGATGTACAAATCCCTTTTATTTGGGTTTCTGAAATCCCTCAAAAACAAAATGGTCTCAAAAAAGCACAGAAATCGTATAAGTTTTGAATGGTTCCGAAAATTCAGTTTAAAAGAGTAGCTCAAACGATCAGTTACAAAAAGTAACCATGTGACAATCCCCTAACCATCGCTCAGAGTGGAGAGTATCCTTGAAGTTATTGACTTTCAGAAACAGATTGTCCGCACACATCTATTTGTTTTCATAGAAAACTCCATGAAATAGCAAAACAACAAAATTGGATCAAATTATTATTTTTTACTAGCTCAAATCAATTAGTAAGGAGCTAAAAACAAAACATCAATCAGCGACAAAAACAGAAACATGGCACGGATCGCTGTTCCAGTCCTCTGCTGTTCCTGAAACAGCTGTTAGGCGTTCTTTGCCAAACCTGTGATTGCTGTTTTACTAAAATATCTGAGCAGATTTTTTTTTAAACAATAGAGCACGCCAGTGCCAAGTTGACCCGGAGAATGATTTCTTTATGATTACTTGAGTGGTAGTTCACAACATATTAGCATACCGTGCTAACAGGTATTCCCCTTGAAGGCCTTATCTTTTAGTTCCGGTTTGACTGTGGTCCGCGTGGAGTAGTCATCTCCACGAGGGGACATCATTCAGTCCCACGATCTCCTTCTGGATAACCCTTTGTCCCATATAGATTTCAATACTCTGAAGGGAGGTGCAGAACACTTTCAGTAAACACAAGAGAGGTGCAGAGGGATGCCTTGGAATCGGGGGTGTTGCTGCTACAACGCTGAGGGATGTGCTTGGTAACTTCCACGTGCGGTATACATGTAATGTATCCGGGGTGCCGAATCGGGCAGTAGATGTTTGTGTAGGCTCATAACTTAGAACTCATGACTTAGTTGTTGATCAACATGTCAAAAAGGGATGACATAGGGTCATCGTCTACAGGCCGCGCTGCACCCTTTGTGTGTTTGAGTTTTTAATAAAGAGTTATTGGGTACAGGCAAGGGAAGGAAGTCCGAAAGCCTATCAATATCTGAAGGTGCAAGAAAAAAAAGGCAAAGGCATTGTCGATTTTTCCTTTGATTGAAGATATAAGCTTTTGTAGTGAGGGAGAGAGGGAGAGAAGAGGAGAGAGAGAGATGAGAGAGAGAGAGAAGAGAGAGAAGAGAGAGAGAGAGAGAGAGAGAGAGAGAGAGAGAGAGAGAGAGAGAGAGAGAGAGAGAACGAGAGACAGAAAGAGAGAGAGAGAGAGAGACAGACAGAAAAGAGAGAGAGAGAGAGAGAGAGAGGGGGGGGGACGCGTGGTCGAGCACCAGCAGTGGGAGTTTGAGGGAAATGTATGAAAGAAAGATTGGTACTTAAAGAAATGAAAAACTGGTCATCAGAGATGAGAAATGGTCTGCTTGGATTCTCATTAATTAGTGAACGGCAGCACTGAGCAGCGGGCGCGAGGGTAAGAGATAGAGAGAGAGAGGGAGACAGAGAGAAACATATGTTGAGAAGCCAAAGACCAGAGGATGAGCAGCGACGGTGGGGAAGTGGGGTAGGAAGGAGATGGGTCATTACTTTAATTGACTACATTTAGTTTTGTTTTGGGTGTAATATTTAGCTTCAACCGCTGGCCTTGGTCACCTATTTCTGAAGGCTTTACTGCGGACACAAATCAACCGTGTCAACAAGTCAATTCAAATGTAATAACGCCATAATACTTCAGTTTCATGTCAGAAATCTATTCAATGGTGATAACATACTTATTCGCTAATATTTTATACCCAATTTATGTTCATGATCAATATAGGGCCACAAGGAAAAATGACACACATCATTAATAAAATATGTTGGAGAAAGAAAACTTTAAAACAGAAATTGCTGATGTCAGGGATCAGCAACTTTTTAACTTCAATTGTATTACATTGCATTACATAACCATTTCAACACTATTTCCAAGATGTGAATAAGGGAATAACTTTTCACTTTAAAATAGGCGTTGCATTTGTAATTTCCCAGTCTGTGAAACGCTAATCGCTAACGGTTCTGGTTTCATATAGTACGATTAGCCGAGTGCGAGCGAAACAGCTAGCTGCTAAAATAACAAATCAATCATCTGTCATTGACCTTGCTCCGTCAGCTTAGCAACCGTAGCAAGCCAATCAGTGGGCCTGCCAATCAATCGATCAACCAGCCGGCCAAAAACTATCTTCTGATCAAGAAGCAATAGCAAATGAACTGGGCCATCAACTAGGTCGGTAACAGTATAAGCCTTCAGATTAGAGAGGATGGATCTGGCTAAACATTGCTTTTCTATTGAAGGTCTCTATCTGGTCGATCCTTAAGTGGCCATCTTTCTAGATCTAGCTTCCATTTTGTTCACTTTAAACCAATGAACTATTTTCATTGCTCATAGTACTATAGTATCCATAATGTAGAACGTTGAACAGTGCTGATGCCAGTCAGAAGTGAATGTTTTTACGGCATCGTAAATGCTTACTTTTGATTCAAAATATGGGATTTTTCCACACACCACATGATGTAGACTAACTGAGGGAGACGAG
>OLKM01000467.1:129769-134769 GCA_900291075.1 Melanogrammus aeglefinus | reverse complement strand
ATCATTTTTATGGCTCATAAAATCTGCACAATGTCGACCATAAAGTGGAGGGAAAAGACTAGATTAGAGAATAAAACACACCGTATGTTGCACTATTTATTCCAAGCGCAGCCCAAGACTGCAGGATGGCATGGCGCAGGGGTCCCACAGAATAAACATGGAGTGATAGACAGCCGCAATAAACTACTGGTGTTGTTTCTCAGAATACACAGTCTATATATATTGTACCAGCAGACGGAAAAAAACATTTAAAACCCGATGCTGAGAGATTTATAGGCACAAGCCTTCCCGAACGCAGTTGATTCAGGCTTGTTTGTTAAATCAGGAATAAATGCACAGCTATGTTCTGTAATGTGTTAGCCGGACAGCAGAGTCAAATATGTTGGGACTTCAACGGAAAAAACCCTAATGTGCTATAAACACATTACCCGACCGGGCTGTAAACACCCTTGAAGAACCCACTGCTTACTGTTTTTAAGACTTGCTTCATAAAAAATGGCTCCGTCATCCTTTCTTTCTATTGCCATTAATTGTGAGTTTTACTTACATATTGTAGTTACGCAGAGGCGATTGTGGTGATTTATGAAGGTGCTCTATTAACTTATGAACAACATGTATCAAGCTACCGTCGACAAGCACCAACTGATCTTGAAATTGGTCCCAACTCCCTCAGTCTAATTTTTCATCTTCAAGACCAGTAGACCGGTTGGAAACAAAATTATCGCAATGAGTAATATCTACTTGTTGAGAATAAACGTAGTGTCCTTGGTCCCCCTGTGACAATGTGTCCAGGGAGCGGAACAAATACAGAGACACAGCGTTAGCCTTCATTTGGCTTGATGATGATGCACTCAAGAGCGATCTGGTAATTCCTGAAGAACGAGTGTTTGACAAAGCTTCAGTGGGCCAAGTCATTACCACCCCGCCGTTCGTCTCCTACATCTCCCATGAGCCCACTCGTGGAGTTGTAGTAGGAGTTACAGATGACACTTTTGATATAGTCGGCACGTCACGTGATGTGTGGCATGCGGTATGAGTGTCCCTGATTCGTGCGAGTGGGATGCAACACCAATTCTAGGAGGCCTTAACCCTTCCTTTGCTCATGTTTTCATTTTTGAGCTCTCTCTCTCTCTCTCTCTCTCTCTCTCTCTCTCTCTCTCTCTCTCTCTCTCTCTCTCTCTCTCTCTCTCTCTCTCTCTCTTCTCTCTCTCTCTGCTCTTGGTCGTCTCTCTGCCTCTCTCGATCTCTCTCTCTCTCTCTCTCTCTCTCTCTCTCTCTCTCTCTCTCTCTCTCTCTCTCTCTCTCTCAAAGCTGTTGCTGCTATGGTGACAGGTCTCTGGTGCGTTCTGTTCTGTTGCCATGGTAACTAACCTACAGTTTGAATCGTGCTACCATATCTCCATTTCCTGTTGTTAATATGTGTCTGTGTGTGTGTCTGTGTGTGTGTGTGTGTGTGTGTGTGTGTGTGTGTGTGTGTGTGTGTGTGTGTGTGTGTGTGTGTGTGTGTGTGTGTGTGTGTGTGTGTGTGTGTGTGTGTGTGTGTGTGTGTGTGTGTGTGTGTGTGTGTGTGTGTGTGTGTGTGTGTGTGTGTGTGTGTGTGTGTCTGTGTATGTGTATGTATGTGTGTGTGACTTTACGTTTCTCTAATTATTTGTCTATATGCGTATACCTGAATGTAATTAAATGATAATTTGAATTTAATTGTGACACTGTCCTTTCTCCTGCTTACTTAAGTTTGTTATTCAGAACATCAGGAGTTAGAAAACAACTTGAATGGTCTGTAATTTAAAACACCTAGTACAGTCCACTGGCTTATCCTCTTAGGATGTACGTGTTGTATGTTTGTGATTAGCCCTGGTGGGCACGTGCACGCCTATAACAGAGGCTCAAAATAATCTTTAACGAGAGATTGATTATGTGTCTTCTCAGCATACACATGCAAACACTAATTGACCAGCCAGCTGAATATCTGACTGACTTATTGACAGACAAACTGCTTTCATTCAGCTGATAAACACGATAATGGCGATGGGTAAAAAAAGATTGTGCATTACTTCCCGTGCCTCTTTCCTCGTTATAACCGGTTGCTATTTCAGAGGCGGCTGAACTGAATGCCAGCCTTGGAGAGTGGCCATGGAATCCACATTTACGCATCATACTTACTTCAACTAAAGTCCCAAATGTGATAATTAACCATAAAGTAATACAGTGTAATATAATTAACCCCATTAAAAAAACAATTACATAATAGCTTTTTTTGGCTGCGTAATCACTTCACATTACCTTACTTTAATTATGATGTTAAAGACCTACTGTTGAATTTGAATTGGAATCTATTTTGGGTATATTTCTTTGGTGTGTGGGGACTCTGTGCCTCCCAGTTTGATGTTGTAGTTGGATTTGTGCTGTGAAGCCCTATATCTTGTGATATTTGGGAGAATCTTGTCGGATGGCTGGACGTAACAGGCTATTCTCCCGAGCTTAGCAGTACACAGATGACATTTAGGAAATACTTAAATGTCATCTCTGGTACAATGTTGTTTTTTGTTGTTGTTTTTTGGTGCATCGAGTGAGTGAAAACACTCTTTACTTGATTAATAGCCATTCACATGATGAGTTTCGTATTTCTGGCTGGCACTCTCCATTAGACAGATAGATTATCGATACGCTAAGGGGACACGATAAATGTAACAAAAGCTCTTCTAAGGTATGAACATCCCACTGTGAGTCTGCACATTGTGGCGGGATTCAAAAGTGTTACTCTATTAGGAATAATTGCTTTTCGGTCGAAAAAACTATTTATCTAGGTTTTGACTATTTCTGTCAGTAGCTCTTGGGGTTGAAATTTCTGACTAAAAAAGCTGAGGAACAGGGAATCCAAAGTGAGCTGAATCAAGTGAGTTAACTGTAATTTAATGTCTCAATGTTTAAGCCCTTAAATTAAACATCAATCTATAAAAAGGCAACCATGCCCAATTTCAGTCCTGGGGTTGAAACAAAAAAAACGATTTATATCAAGGTCACTTTGGAGCGAGTCATAAGGAGTCTGCCTCCCCTTTTTGTTGTAATGCTGGAGAGACCGAGCTGGAAAACAACCTTTTCTAATCCATTTCTAGATTCTCCCTGCAGCGCCCTCCTTTGTTGGGCCATCAGTACGGTACAGTAGCTTTCCTGCAGGCCATGTGGTGGTGGAGCACATTAATTACAGGCTGGCGTTCAGAATGGAGGCGTCAATGTATTCATCAGACCACCTTTGATTAAGTTGAAAATGACATGGAATTGCAAATGTTTTTTAATGTTGATTTGGAGATTATCTTTTCAAAAAAAAAAATGACAGAAATGTGAGAGATGTATTTACCAGTTGGGGAAGGCAACACTTGATGAGTTGAATGCCCTGACTGCAATTGTAAGTGTTTATTTTGTATGTTAGTTTTTTTGGGAGGGGGAGGGGTCTTTCTGTAGGGGTGCAATGTTTATGTTTATGTTCTAGTGTCTATGCTGAAACTCCAACTGGCTTGGGAGTTAATTGGATAACGAGACACTGAAGGTTGTTAAAGCATGGGTCATGTCTGATATGCTAATTATCGCCATGGAAACACAGTTCCATCGGGGAGCAAGAAGGCAATGACAAACGGCTCACTCATCTGATATCCTCTTCAATGTCTTGCTCATTCTTTCAGCGTTCTGCTTATTTGACCCTCTCTCTCTATCTCCCTCTCTCTCTACCCAATCATTGCTCTAGCTCAATTCTGTCCGTCACTCACTCTGCACAAACTATTTGCTTCCCTCTGCTCTTCTTTTCATGCTTACTTTCCGATGTAAAATGAATCCTTCCCCCAACTATATATGTCGAATTAATATGATAGACAGTTGACAGACGACTGCTGGCCACTGAACTATATTAGATATTTGAGGTCTAGGGTGTACATGAGGAATATAGCATTCCTTCATACTACGCCTTCCATCCTTTGAGGATTTACTGTGGCTGCGATGGACAGCTCAACACACCTTCTCTCAAGGTTGAAAGTGAAATCTACATTCTTGTCCGTTGCAACTACTGGTAAACTAAAGCATACACGACCCACATTACATGCTGCCTGCATCCACTCTGCCTGCAACCACTCATCGCTTGTTTCTTACATTCAGCGTTGCTGTAACTGCATGAGTCATGTGTCCAGACACGTTTTCATGTCTCTGTCAACGTGAAGTGACGTGAGACGGGCAAAGGCGTGCACACGCACACACACACACACACACACACACTCACGTTCACTATCTACTTGTCTGCCTGCATGTAGTGGTGTCTCCCTGGGTCTCTAACCTGCACTACACCTGGCGATGGATCTGCGTACGCATCGCGGCTTCCTCTGCCTGGCGGTCGACGTGAATAGATCACTGTTTAATGACTGCTCTCGTTAAACACATGGATCAAATATGGATCAAATATACAGGCATCCTGTATATTTGATCCATGCACGCACGCACAACGCGCACACACACACTCTCTCACTTCCCCCATGTGCTCCTGCATTACAGTATACACACTAATGCGGCCAAACCTCCATCTACAAATACAAAATCAATACGATCATGTTCTTTCACACATACGGATGGGCGGCTGCAATCCTTAAACACAAGCTACAGGTTGTTATGTTTGCATGATGTCACATTAGCAGGTAGTATTGGCAGTGAGACGGGATATAAAGTTCAACAGCCAAAGATGGAAGAATATGCATGTCGTAAAAGGTGGCATTCACATTCGTTGTGTTTGATTTACGATGTTGAGTACTGAGTATGATTATGACGCATCAAACAGATACCGGATACATACGGAGGGTTTACATCACGCTTGAATCCCTAGCTCTGATAGCGAATGTGCTATAACCAGGAGACAAGCAATTCAACTTGTCCCCCACATGCAGCTGCCTCCAGACTGACTTGACTCCCGGCTCCAGAAGCATTGATCCGGAGGAACAGAACGGCAGGCAGGAAGGACCTCC
>OLKM01000467.1:112269-124769 GCA_900291075.1 Melanogrammus aeglefinus | reverse complement strand
TTGGTCATATATAGCCACCATAAAGACAGAGCCACGCAGCCTATGGGAAGGACAGAACTGTGGCACTCAGTGTGTGGGACACATTCTGATTATTATAATTTGGATTTCACAGTACATGATGACCATGTTATATCGTGCAGTTCATAATAAAACACACTTTCGGGCCTTTCGACTTGGGTTTTGCGCCATGTGTATGTGAATCTGAATGCAACACATTAATGGAATCTGGGTTAAACCTTTCTGCATTCAAGTCAGGGGCAACCAATGAACAGATGGATCTAAAAATATAGATCACAATGCTATAGGCCTACGAGCTAAGGTATAACAATATCAAGTACAATCAAAAATCCTATTTCCAAGCATGTGGTGGTGGTAGGGATTGTTTCGTAGCCAATAGTTCTGAAAGTACTCCATATATCCAGGCATTTCAATAGGGGTTTGGGGAAAGGCTGTGTCTCTGAACTGCTTGCATGTGTGTGATTCCAAATTCCCCTCCACCAATTCTGTTTTTGTCAGACAGTTGTTGCGTGTCGATAGCTCCCCACATAGCTAGCTACCGTTGACTAAGAATTAAACTCTGAGACTATACGCACAGGGGTTGCAGAACGATTAAATCTGAAAACAAAGTGACAGAAACTTTCTCAGGAGACTACCCACAAAGCGAACTTTTCCCTGGAAGTAGAATGGAAGAAGTTAAGGCAGCAGTCAGCTGAACCATATACAAAAGAAAACATTACAGTGTTCTGCTGTTTGTGTGTGTGTGTGTGTGTGTGTGTGTGTGTGTGTGTGTGTGTGTGTGTGTGTGTGTGTGTGTGTGTGTGTGTGTGTGTGTGTGTGTGTGTGTGTGTGTGTGTGTGTGTGTGTGTGTGTGTGTGTGTGTGTGTGTTTGTGTCTTTGAGGTGACATTGTGCTTAGGCAACTTAGCAATTAACTCTAGACACAATAGTGTCGCCATCCACCAAAGTAAATAGTTTGTAGCCTACGCTAATAATGTACGAAAAACAGCCCCTTTGTTATTCCTGCGAGGGCATGAGCAAAATGTCTGTGAACAAGTGAAACTTGTTTTCAACTCATATTGTGCCCCAAACCCTTTCAATTGGCAGGGAGACATCTGCTTTATGCGCCGAGCAAAAATGTATGTTAACAAAACAAAATGGATGTCTTTCCCTCTCGCACAGAGCGAAAGAGAGAGAGAAAGTAAGAGAGTGACATAGACAGAGACAGAGTCAGTGTCAGAGTCATAGACAGAGTCAGTGACAGAGTCATAGACAGAGTCAGTGACAGAGTCATAGACAGGGACAGAGTCAGTGACAGAGTCATAGACAGAGACAGAGACTGTGACAGAGTCATAGAAAGAGTCAGTGACAGAGTCATAGACAGAGACAGAGTCAGTGACAGAGACAGAGTCAGTGACAGAGTCAGTGACAGGGACAGAGTCAGTGACAGAGTCATAGACAGAGACTGTGACAGAGTCATAGACAGAGACAGAGTCAGTGACAGAGTCATAGACAGAGACAGAGTCAGTGATAGAGTCATAGACAGGGACAGAGTCAGTGACAGAGTCATAGACAGAGACAGAGTGAGTTACAGAGTCATAGACAGAGACAGAGTCAGTGATAGAGTCATAGACAGGGACAGAGTCAGTGACAGAGTCATAGACAGAGACAGAGACAGAGTCAGTGACAGAGTCATAGACAGAGACAGAGTGAGTTACAGAGTCATAGACAGAGACAGAGAGAGTGAGAGGGGGGGGGGGGGTCGCAATAGCGGAATAGAGAAAACGATAAACCCAGGGAGAGAATCCTGTGTTCCAGTAATTAGTGTGTAGACAGTAAGCTAGACCGTAATTCGGTCAGTCAGATGGATGTCTGCCCTTCAGACATTAGGTTGAGCCATTATCTACACTCATCCCTCCACTGGCCATCTATCCGTCTCTCTCTCTCTCGGTCTCTCTCCCCAGATATTAGATCCAGCCATTATACACGCTGTCCTGTCCTGTCCCACAGTGAGGCCCTCTCCCTCTCCGCGGCTGTACATGAGCCCTGTACGCGTTGACCCCTCTCTGTCTATATTTCTCTCTTTCTTCTCTCCCCGTTCAGACAACACCAGCCATCATTTACATTCATCCCTCGAGCTACCGTCCGTCTACCAGTCCATCCCTCTTACTCTCTTTTTTATGTGCCTTTTCTTCGCCGTGTTCCCGCTTTTGTCTTTTTATGCATCAGACATTAATTAGATCACGGCCATTGTTTGTCTAATACAGAAATGTATGCGTTCGGAATCTGAATTACTCTTTGTCTAGCAAAAACTGATTTGCAGTCAGGTCATTCAAAGGGGTTTATGGGATGTGGACGGGGATACAGACAATTTTTCGAGTATCAAAGTATACATCCAACAAGTGCATGGTATCTCACACAGAGCAGCGAGCTGTTTACCATAATAAGCTGCCCCATGTGGCCCAATAAAAGGCCCTGCACTATGTGA
Organism: Melanogrammus aeglefinus; assembly: GCA_900291075.1. Lineage (NCBI taxonomy): Eukaryota > Metazoa > Chordata > Actinopteri > Gadiformes > Gadidae > Melanogrammus > Melanogrammus aeglefinus. The sequence goes on along the minus strand of OLKM01000467.1, from coordinate 122,285 downwards.
GCGGCAAAGAAGACCACAGAACAGCGATATTCAAAGATGAAACTTGAGCAATAAATTGACATTGATTCAGTAGATTTAAATGTTTGTCTCACCCCTGATGACTGAAGTCACAAATAGAGTGGAGATAAGCACATTTAAGCGGATTGCGGGCATATCTTAAAAAACAGACTCCCGATACAAGAAAGTATAGTAAAACATCCCCTTCCATTCCACCTCAGTGTGTTCAATGGAATCACTGTGACTGTGACCCAGTAACATAAATACCGGTATTATGGAGTTTTGAGGTCACAAGTAGGGCTACGTGTATCACAAGTGACAAAGCTTATTTTTCTGGCAGAAACTCACCGTGATGGCACTCAGAAGCACTGGGATGAAGCGCATGTGTGCCAGAGACAGAGCCCTGTGCCTCTCCGTGCTTTGTGGTTTCTATTTCTGTGCTCCTGCTATGACAACTAGCCACGTTAGCTTCTCAGCTCCCAAGTTAACATTGTTGCGATAGCCTCTTATTATTCATCCATCAGGCAGCTTACGCAGACCAAATATTATAGTTTTGATTTGTGAAAGGTACAAAATAATAATCATTTATATGTGACAACCTGTTATATTCCGATAACCAATGTTTGCTTGACAGTTGAGATGATCTGGGATTTTTGAAGGACAAAGCATCAGTGACGACGACAGTGGTTTTCTGAAAAGTTCGGAGACTGCACAAAAAAAAAAAGCCAAAGCATTCTGCACGCGGCTGCATGTTCTCTCCTTGTCGGAAACAATAGGAAGTAGGCGCAGGCGCCCTGCACCAGACTCTATGTGGCCCCTTACCAGTACCTACAATAACAGCTAGTACCCTGTGAGGAGGCTCAATGATCCAGGTCATTGGTCAGATGAATCTACACATTTAGTTAATTAGTACCTTGTTATAGCATGACTGTTTATTACGTTGTGTATTGTATTCACATTCTTTTTTAGTCCTCTGATATCTATCTCTTTCCCCTGAGGTTTTGCCAGTGTTAATCGCGCACAGATGTGAGTCATCATCGGCCACATTGGATGACGCCAAGTGGAGCCGAATGCAGAAGGGATGCACTGAGAATTTGGGCTCTGGCTTGTTGAATATTTGCTTTGGAAGTAGTGGAAAGTAAAAGTTAAAGTAATGTTAACCAAACAAATGCAATAATCCACTGCTAATTATGTAAACAATAGTTATGCTTGTGTTAGGCTTAACGTAATACAAAGGGAAGGCATCCCCCAATGATTTATCTATGGTCCATGCTGAATTGTATTTAAGGGGGCGCTTTTGCTTCACGTGGGGGGTGGCTGTTGGCAGAGGGAGACACTGCAGGTTTCTGTGATGTCCCTTTTGTACTCAATACACTTTCTCTCTTCGTCTTTTCTCACTATACACACATTTCTGAGCTTGTTCTTTAGGACTTTGGTCTATTCTTTAGGACGGTCCATATAAACACCAGCTGCCAGCTACCGTCCAACTGATCTACTGCTTGCCCACACACACATACAATATAATATATAATGTATATTATGCAACCATATTGAGATCAAACGCCATAACCAAACGTTAAAGATGTCCTCCCGCTGTTGATGCGTTGTACAATGACGACCGTATTACGGCGCTATAACGATGTTACATTACGGTCATAAGGTTCCACCACTGGCTACGAGCGAATGGATGATCGGGTGGTATATATCTGCGGATGTGCATCCGTTTAGGCACCGGGAATCGAACGCTGGCAGTGAACGAGCCGGACCGGGACCATCCGCTGATCATAATAGCTTTGTGAATGTTCAAAGCCGCGGCCAGGCCCTCCACCGCGCGGCTGTCCATCCATCTGCTGTCCCCTACCACCCCCCCTCCCCGCCCCCTCCGTCTCCGTGCCCCTGCCCTTCCCCGACATCCCAACAAGCCACCATTACCTGCGCCCCATTCCCCTGGCCGCCGCCATCATTCATCCAGTCGTCAATCCGTCTATTAATCCATCTCTCCGCCTCCTCCCTCCCCAAACAGCCCCGTCTCGCTTTTCATGTCGCCCTTACTTATCCCCCCCCACCCCAACCCTCCACCGCCCGCCTTTACCACTGGCATCCCCGAGGTGTTTATGTCATTATCTGTACTCTGCAGCTCTGCCCTCTGTTGACGTCCATCTCTACCCCCCCTCGACACACGCCTGTCACCGCCCGTACGTCATGTCCCTCTCCCGCTCTACTCCCGGCGTCCTCCATCCCAGCCGTGAGCACCACTCGTCAGCGCCATCAGCGTCCTCGGCCCCCTCAGCGCCATCAGCCTGCCTGTCCCCCCCGCCCCCCCCGCCCCCCCCCCAGGTTACCTTCGACCTGCCCGCCCCTACGACCCGTTGCATCTGTTCATGATTACATCCGTCATTACCGCGTCACGTCCCTCCCTTGTCCATCTATCCGTCCGTCAAGCCCCCCTCCCTCGAACCACCATTTATCCATCCGTACTCTGTCCATCTGTCCATCCACCCTCTGTCCATCCATCCATCCACCCTCTACCAATCCGTACATCCACCCTCTATCCATCCGTCCATCCGTACTCTGTCAATCCGTCCATCCGTACTCTGTCCATCCGTCCATCCGTCCATCCGTACTCTGTCAATCTGTCCATCCGTACCCCGTCCATCCATCCATCCGTACTCTGTCCATCCGTCCATCCAAACTCTGTCCATTCATCCATCCGTACTCTGTCCATCCGTCCATCTGAACTCTGTCCATCCGTCCATCCACCCTCTATCAATCTGTCCATCCGTACTCTGTCCATCCGTCCATCCGTACTCTGTCCATCCATCCATCCGTACCCCGTCCATCCATCCATCCGTACTCTATCCATCCGTCCATCCGTACTCTGTCCATCCGTCTATCCACCCACCTCTATCCATCTATCTATTTATGTAGCCATTCATCAAACTACCCTTCCACCCTCTAGCCATCCATCAAACTATCCACCCACCCACCAATCCATCCCTACATTTATCCACTCATCTACCCACCTATCCATCCATCCATCCAGTTATCCTTCCAACGCCAAACACCTGGCTCTCTGCTGATCATCTGTCTCTCTGTTGTGGACAAAACGGTGCGCCCCCTCACGTCTCTTCTCTCTGTCCCCTCAGAGAGACCACCGACCTCTCGGCCCCTTTGGCTCCCCTCTGCCCTTGGCATGGGTTCCCCCCCCGCCGCCCCACCCCATCCACCACAACCGCCCACTCACATCGTCCCGGCTGTAAAGAGTTTTCCTCCGCTCCGTCCATCCGTCTTGTCGTCCTTCTAGATCAGGCCTCGGGGCCCTCATCGTTTACCCTGCCTCTCCTTTCTAACCTCTCTCAGGGCTATGAATGTTTACAACACCCAGTTTCTTTTATTTCACCACATTATCTCCTTCCTTTCCATCGCTCCTTCCAGACCCGTATTACTTTCTATCCGGCCATTATTTATCTCCGACTGGTACATTTAATTCTCTCTCTCTCTCTCTCTCTCTCTCTCTCTCTCTCTCTCTCTCTCTCTCTCTCTCTCTCTCTCTCTCTCTCTCTCTCTCTCTCTCTCTCTCTCATTACGTATCTCTTACTTGCATCATTCTCCTTTCTTTATGCTGACTATCTGCGTTTCTATTTTCCGCTCTGTTTTTTTCCCGCCGCTTGGTAGATTTATCCTTTTCTGCTTGATCTCTTTATTTTTTCCTTATTGTTTACATGCAATGCCCCACATCCTCCATCCATCTTCTAGCCTCCCCCCCTGGTTGTTTTTTCAAATCCACTTTTATTTTCGCTTAAGCTTCGACCTTAGTCCCCTCTCCCCGCCTCCTCCTCTCTTCTCCTCTCAAGCATTATCTTTGTTACCGTTTCTCTAATACAGAACAAAAGCTTTAATCTGATCTTAAATAAACACCTGAAGAAGTATTGACTTTATTATTTATTATATTCCTTAGATGTTTCATGTTAGTACATACTGAACTCTTGATACTTCACAACCATCTCCGAATACCAGCAAATTGCAAATTGCAAAAATAAGATACAAGGTGATGAGACAGGGAGTACAATTAACCTATTATCTAAGATTATCAAGCAGACACATGTTAAATTGTTTTATTAATATGTCATTAGGATGGTTTACAGTCAGTTTGTCTGTCGTGGAAATGAAGCCAAAGGAATTGTGTCTTACGGGGTAAACAGGAACACAAGTAACAAACACAACAGATAAAAGGCGCTCACCACATATTGTACGTGTTGACGCAAACAGACACTCAGTTGGACACAACGTATGCCTTGAACGCAGCACAGTCCCAAAGAAACAAAGCACACAGTTCCTGTTGAGTTTCCTTAGTGTCCAGTCCAGTTTCTGTCAGCGATTAAGTCAAATACCATTGCGAGAATGGTTTTAATTCTGTACAATTACCTAATTAGTTCACCCAATTGATCAACAACCAATGCTAGTTCCCAAATAAAATTCCCCCTGGAATGTAGGATAACACTGTTCTTTCGTTGAAAAATTATCTTAATGATCATTAGGATATTAGAAGAAGCAACATCATAACTGCATTTAGCGGTGAAATGTGTTTCAAGTTGCTTTGTGCTGGTACGGACAGCAACAGTAGACTGCTGTGCAGGTTTAGCCTTAAGGACAGGGAGTAGCAATGATGGCCTCTGTGATAGGATACAGTCGCCCTAGAGCTGGGAGTCGAACAGGGTCGTGAAGAGCCACTTACAGGTTGGAACCTGAATTTGATGAATGTGCTGGGAATGTAGCAAATCAATAGAAATAATGTGTTCGAAAAAATGGATTTCGCAATGCAACTAGGGACTAGCATGTAGCTGAAGCACATCGCCCCGGACCGGGCCTTGTGGATTCATGAGGCATTCTGTCATGGTTCATATCTGAATGCCTCTTCTTTCGATCACCATGGTGATGTTCTCCGTGTTGGGAAAGCTTTAAATATAGAACATGGAACAAATCAGTGCCATGTATTCTTCTCCTTTCTCTCGCATAGACTCTTCTGCCTCTGGTGTCCTTTAACACATCTTTCATTTTCAACACATTATTCTATATAAGGCCTATTGAAAATAAATCACTACCCTAGCCATATAGCTTTAAACCCTTTGCTTGTAGATTTCGATATATTTTCGTTGTGCACGCCTTGCTTTCTATATGCCGGATTTAAGAATCAGTTGTACCACAGTTTTTAGTTGCACCCAAAAAGTGTGACCTATTGATGCGATGCCTCAATGAAACACACCCACCGGCAGAAACTTCATTGGAAAGGGAGAGGCATGGTCAGAAAGCTGAATGAATGAATGAATTAATAAATACTTTATTTTGGTCACACATTATGAATAACAGAACTTAATAATTGCGTGTATACGCAACTGACAAGACCTACACCTACAGGTCTTGTCAGACACCTATCCTTTTCAGACAATAAGATTTACAAAATCATGACCGAAGAAGAAGGCTAAAACCCAAGGTTTGTTTTCGGTTGCTCCGATATGATGCATATAATAACCCAGAATATTAGCAGTATGATAAAAGAAACATAAGCATTTATTTTATATTTCAAGCTTTGTGATGTGCTAAACTAGCATACTGACTTGTGAAAAACGTATACAGTTGTAGTTCAAGGGTCTAACAGGGTTGGTTTTTCGTCTTCTCCCCCCCCCTCCCCATCCTGAATAGCACATACCACCGACACTCACTACACACAAAATGTTAAGTGAAGTGCTTGTTGTTTTGTTAAAGCTTGATGAGAAAGAGCAAAGCACTTGACAGCATTGCTGTCCACCAAGCTTGCCTGTGAGTGTTTGTGCATTCCATTAACCCAGTGTGTGTGTGTGTGTGTGTGTGTGTGTGTGTGTGTGTGTGTGTGTGTGTGTGTGTGTGTGTGTGTGTGTGTGTGTGTGTGTGTGTGTGTGTGTGTGTGTGTGTGTGTGTGTGTGTGTGTGTGTGTGTGTGTGTAGGCATGCAAGTCATGAGGTTGTGATGGTTTTATCACACAAGTTTCTAATGGTGGAAGAGCAGCTGGCCGGTCTGAGTACACACACACACACACACACACACACACACACACACACACACACACACACACACACACACACACACACACACACACACACACACACACACACACACACACACACACACACACACACACACACACACACACACACACACACAATGTTCTCCCCAAGATGGCTAGCAACAAGGAAATGCTACTGCCTGTTAAAGTAGCATGCTTGCAGCTTAAGCTCTTCAATGAGTGAACTGTATTGAGGTCAAACATAATTTCAATGAATCCAGTGTCCTTTCATTATGATCGCAGGAAAAACTCTGGAAATATTCATATTTGTTTTGTTTTTTCTGTACGAGGAGGAGGGGTGATTCTAGAATGTGAAGTGGAAGAAACAGAATCAGACAGAAAGATGACGAAATAAAACATGCATATCGAGGATAAACAATTGAGTTGTTCAGGCATCAGCCATGGTGGTTTGACACATCCTCAAATATTGAGATAATTGCTTTTCATTTGGTCATGCTGCATAAACCCCATTCACATAACAAATACATACACACACACAGTAATTGTCTCTCCTATGACAAGTCAAATGTATAAATGAATCCTATTTGACAATGGCTTCTTACCTCTCTCTATGGGGTTTAGTCCTCTCTCTCTCCCCCTCTCCCTTTCCCTCTCTCTCTCTCTGCCCCTTCTGCTCTCCTCTCTCTCTCTCTCTCTCTCTCTCTCTCTCTCTCTCTCTCTCTCTCTCTCTCTCTCTCTCTCTCTCTCTCTCTCTCTCTCTCTCTCTCTCTCTCTCTCTCTCTCTCTCTCTCTCTCTCTCTCCTCACAAACAACTGTTCTCAATTATACGCTTAGACTATGATTATTCAACTGCTAACCAGTTAATATTGACTCACAGGCTGAATTATTGACTAATAGGCCTTGAAAATTTACTCAAATTTACAATAGTGTGAAGATTATAGTCCTACGATGTATTACAAATTGCAACAAGTGTTTCTTACTAACACCAATGTATTGTATATCATCACATGAATTCACAATTTAATTGTAATTCTGATGAAAAACTCACATGTTCTCCTTCACGTCGTTGTGCTACCGGAAACTTATTTTGCGTCTTGTAAGGTGCCTGGTCGATCGGTGTAGCATTGCGCAACGTTTTCATGTCAGTCTGACTTAATATTTGAGTTAGAAATAGACTCATCCCACAGCTGAAACGATCTCAAAACTTTGTCCCTTTGAGGTCGATGAAGTGCTGGTCTTGGCCTCTTTTTTTATAGTTTATAATAGTTTTGAAAATGACATTTACATTTACAACAAGCTTCCCAAACGTTGAATTTGAAGAGCGCGGCTTTTAGTTTAATTGGCTCATACGCATGCGCATTGGGCCAGGATAGGCAACTGCGCTTATTGAGCCTCAATCACGTTGATAGACTATTCTCAGCCTTGCGCCTCTTTTGTACATAGGCCGTCATGGTCGGCATTTTGAACTTAATTTAGTGGTATTTTCTATCAAAAATAATGAGTAAAAATGATGAAATTACTCATAACATTACAGATGTCATTGCAATGTTCTTCCAAAAAATAAAAAGGTAGGCTACCTAATGACTGTGTAGACGTAGTACGAGTTCAAAAATGCTTCAACCCCCCGGTCAAAAAGCAACTAATCAGAGCTAGTTTTGGATCTTTCAGTCAGGAAAATGCCAGACAAAGTCAAAAGCGCATGCAGGATTGAGCATGGTTTTTGGAAGAGGCTCAGGGCAAGAAGTTTAGTTTGTTACTTCTGTATTTTCAAATTCTTGTCAGGTAATGGAATTTCCTCAAAATCTTGCCTGAAACGATTGTTGAAAGAATGAAACCGAAAGTATGACTTCTGTTCCTAATGTGTGTTATTTTGCGTGCAGTTTTACAGAGTAGGCAATTATCATACTACGTTCCATACTGTCATTTGTTTAAGGGTTTTTTCAATCACTCCTTTACTACCTGACTTAATGTTACTGTAAGAAAAAGGAAAATATAGACAAATGGACCTATATGGCTAATATGACATATAAACCAGTGGCATTCAACATATGCAACTCTGAAACAATGCATGATCTGAACATTAAAGGATGGAAATCAAAGAAACTAAGTAGATTTAACTTCAAAGAAAAAGTAGTTGATTTCTCCTAGGATAGATTGACATGATGTTAGATGACTTGTTGGCTTTTGTTCAGCCAGTCTCTATCTCTCTGTCTGTCTCTCTCTTTCTCTCTCGCCCCCTGTGTGTGTCTCTCTCTCATCAAGGTCAGGGGAATGGGTGATCTCTCCCTTTAATACCAGCTGACTTAAAAGGAATTAAAGCTAATACAAGGACAAGAACATCAGTTATCTCTCCTTGTCTTCTCCCACGCGTTCTACTTCCCCCCCCCTTTCCTTCATATCCCCGGTTGACTTCCCTTGTAACGTGGATTCCTGTTTTTTTTTTCCCCATGAATTTCATATTCAACGGCCATCCAGAAACAACACCAGCCGACTTAGGGAGACGTACACAGTGCCTGTGTGTTATCAGTGTGTGTGTTTGTGCATTGTTCAGCAAATGCCATGAATGTTTATACCAGGAGAATAGACTAAGAATAGTTTATGCTACCTCTCTCTTCTCCTCTCTCTCTCTCTCTCTCTCTCTCTCTCTCTCTCTCTCTCTCTCTCTCTCTCTCTCTCCTCTCTCTTCTCTCTCTCTCTCTCTCTCTCTCTCTCTCTCTCTCTCTCTCACTCTCTCACTCTTTCCACACTTTCCATTGTTGTCTGCAGGATATTTTTTCATCTCCTGGGTGTTAGATTGCAATGCTTAAGCTAATGCTAACCATGTGTTGTCATAACAAAATGATAATTAGGCAACGATCTAGGTGCATTTTGGCACCACATATTGTCATAAGCTCATTTGCTTATTCACCAGACTGTAAATTCATTTGATGTTGAGTCTGCTTCACTACCTCTCATTCGTGCACCATTCTCTCCATCATACACGTTGACGTTAAACTACTTATTCTGCCGTTCATTTATCAGTGTGCACGTGTGCATGTGAGGGCGTGTCGCCCAGGGCTATTTGTTAGTAAGTTAAGCCCGCTTCCCCATTTTACTAATTCCCAACGTCATGCAGTCACAGTCACTCAGAAAGATAGTGATGCTCTGCATGTGTGTGTGTGTGTGTGTGTGTGTGTGTGTGTGTGTGTGTGTGTGTGTGTGTGTGTGTGTGTGTGTGTGTGTGTGTGTGTGTGTGTGTGTGTGTGTGTGTGTGTGTGTGTGCGTATAATATATGCAGATGATATCTTGTCTCGAAACAAGATTACATCAAAAAGTCAAAAGCACAACAAACACCTCCCCTTTTTGCTTCATGCTTATTTTTTCTACAACCCCTTCGACATAGACACACACACAAACACTCACACACACATCTATCTCCAAGTCTCTCTATATAAACACATGACACTGTGCCAGATTCTGCTCCTTGATCTAGGAGGCTTTAGCCCATTTCTGGTTCTCTCTCCTTCCATCCTTGAGCTGGAAAACATCACATCGATCACACGCGCATAAACGCAGACACACACACGCGCGCACCCATGCATAAAAGTAATTTCATGTGTACATGTAGTGCATGCCCGCTTCTGTGTGTGTGTGTGTGTGTGCGTGTGTGTGTGTGTGTGTGTGTGCGTGGCTACGTGCAGATATAAGTGCCTGCTTACAGTTCCTTTAATATTCTCTTTTATTTTATTTTTCTTCTTTCATGTCATGAGGCTGTCAGTTAGGGCTCCTCTAAGCCTCTGTTTTTATCTGCCGACATTCTCGTCTTCTGTCTCTCTCTCTCTCTCTCTCTCTCTCTCTCTCTCTCTCTCTCTCTCTCTCTCTCTCTCCCCCTCCCTCTCCCTCTCTCCCTCTCTCTCTCTCCCTCTCTCTCTCTCTCTCTCTCACACTCCCTCCCTCTCTCTCTCTCTCTCTCTCTCTC
>OLKM01000467.1:82500-110969 GCA_900291075.1 Melanogrammus aeglefinus | reverse complement strand
CGCTCTCTCTCTCTCTCTCTCTCTCTCTCTCTCTCTCTCTCTTTCTCTATCTGACTTTGCATAGTATGAGTGAGATGCAGGAAGAGCATCCTCTTCCTTGTGATGTCATAACTGGCCCCAGCAGGTAAGCCCGTGTATATCAAGGTAAGGCAGCTCAAGACAGCAAAATGCACTCAGAAGATTGAGGCTCTGTATTTCACTTGCATCCAAAGCCGGGTTATCTTCATTCCACATCACATTGAAGAAATACAGCCTTTCCCCAAAAGCAAAATACCCTTTGGCATTTCAACACAAAATGAGTACAACACAGACATCTCTGTGATAAACTCAGCCTTTTTTGGCAGCTTTGGATTTTGATCTGTTGATCTCCATGGGAAAAGAAGGGCGGAAAGCAGCAGATACATCCGCTCTGTCATCCGTGTGCCGATTACTACAATACCAGGGTTTTAAACGTACTTTTACTAGTAAAAATATGTGAAACTATATACTGGATTGAACAGCATTTCTGTCTGTGACAGATTACAGGGTGGAAAGGTGTCTTATTTTTAAGTGGGAGAGTGGAGCCTTGGTCAAGATCAAGGACAACCTGGAGCGAGAGCCATGCCAGATGGCCCTGCATTCGCCTTCCAGATGGACGAGCGGCCAGCGCCAGAGTTTGAGGAGCGTGCTGAGGATTTCCACACTGCCCACTAGGGGGCGCACCACCAAGACAACCAGAGAAAAAGGCAATGGGGAGAAGCCCAGTCACGCTCCTGCTGGGATCTCCTCTCCTGAGCTAAGGGGAAGGAACGAAAGGAGTGCTGTGCTTTGACAGCCCCCTCTTGACCTGGATCGGCTGATGCTGATGCTCTAGGTAATTCCATTTCCTTCAGGTTTCAGCGCCAGGCTACCTGCAGACTTCGACAAACTGGTTTGGGGGATTATTCAACGGGGGGGAGAGGACTCTGTGCCAGCCTCCTGCTGCTGCTGTTTCTCTATGTGTTTACTTCTGCTACGGAGGGTAGGTCTGGCCATAGGAACAGAGAACTAGAAACCTGCAAATCTATTCAGTACAAAATACACATGGAGGTCTTTCCAGCAGACTACAATGACTACCTGGAGACATGGCAAATGGCTCAAATGGCCTTTGAAATACATACAGTAAAGTGAGGTGTGTGGGTATATAGTGTATATTGGAGGCGTGAGTCATGCCAGGACATTAGACTTCATAACCCTACCATATAACTCTACATTGTTTTGTAAGTCAACTATAACATAATTGTAGTGTCTTTCTGAGTAGTTCGGTGAAAAGTGGCAGGTAGCATAAGACCAAAGGTGTGAATCGAACCTGTGTCACTACAAGCCATATTTCCTACATGGTTAGCATTTTATCTTTGTGCCAAAGATAAGCCCTTTGAACTTGGCAGCCATTCCCATTGTTATAAGCAGTAGGATAATGGTTTCCTTAGACTTGATTTACAGCACACCACTTCCTCTCTGCCAGTCTCCATTCTCCCTCAGCAACGTGCCATTGAAGACCTCTTAGTGCAGTGGTATGAGGAGCCTTTTTTCCTCTTCTGTGATATAACCCTATAAATACTTAACAACGCCTTGCCTTTTTCAGGTCTGAAGTCCGGTTGATACAAAGAGTGGGGGGCCAATCAACTGAAAACCAGTGCAACCGAAATGGAGTGACAACATCTACTCAGAAACTCGACTGACAGTTTTAACTGAAATTATATTCTGAACATCTACTGAAAGCCTCCTGAATAAATCTACTGAAATAAGCTGCTGAAAACATATACTGAAAACATATACTGAAAGAATATTCAAGAAGTACCTGCTCAAAGAATGTACAGGGAAAATCGACTGAAATAATCAAATGAAAACCTTGACAGTAAGGATCCAATCCAATAATCCATCTCAAAACATCTATTCAAAAAATCAACTGAAAACATCTACAGAAAACATCGACAGAAATATAGCCAAATATCGCACATCTAACATCTAGTGGAAAGGAAAAGCTCTCTGATGTCCGTAAGACTGCTGGAAAGCACGGGGAAGGATGTCCGCCTGCTGTCCTCTCTGAGGGTTGTTACAAAGTGCATGGGTGTCACTCATGCTGTTGGAGGACCCCAACACCTGGTGGAGTTGGGTAAGAAGAAGCTGTTTTCCTACAGTTTCTGGAACACATTGTTCAGTTATTTTTCAGATGCAAGTGCTCTGGAGGAATGTAATTGTGAATGATGACTACTATATTTTTGCCTTCACTTTCACAAAAATTAATAATAATCTACTGAAATGCTTTACACTAATTATTAACCTTTAGATTATGTAACATTATTACATTCAATATCTAAGCGCCCAAATGCGATGTTAGACCTTCCATCTTAATGTAAAGACTGCAAAATATTAGATCCATAGTGCGTATTAAATATTAGATCTATAAATTACATATTAAATATTAGATCTATATATTACATATTAAATATTGAACCATAACAGCAGTTAAGCTGACGTATGCTCAGCAGTTAGCTTTATATGAGAACCACTCAGATGTCATGGAAATGAGGAGATCTCGTCAAACCACTCATCAGGTCTCGTATAGGGACATATTCTGAAGATGCACTGCTAACAGCTAGCTAAGAAAATGGCTTGAGGATGAAAGAATGGACCCCACTGCCCTCTACTGTAAACAACAACAAGTATATCTGCCAGATGTAAATTGTTAGAATGCATCAAAGTTAAAATGTTAACCTTTAACATTTTACCTTTGATACATTCTAACTTCTAACATCTGGCATGTGTTTAGGACTAAAAAAAAAATTCACAATAAAAAATATTGCTTCTAAACAATTACAAATAATTTCGTTTTTCTTAATACATTTATTTATTTATTAGGGTTTTTTATTAGATTGAATATGTCATTATTGGTAAACAAATAATCGAGTTGGGGAAAGAAATACTCTATTTACAATAGTTCCTTGATTGCAGTCCATTTCAAGGTGCTAAACCAGTGATTGAAATCAGGTAGATATGCAATCAGTAACATTTAAATGCAAATTCAGCTAAGCCCAAATGTTAAAATATGCATTCAGCATACCTTTTTATTTTTGCAATATCAACCGAGAGGCACGATCTCACTATCCATGAAGGTAATGCATTTCATCTTAACGAGTCGATAGGCATATGCTCACATTATTGACCTCAATAAGGCCTAGTAGTGGTATAAGGCTTGGATATTGACATTCAAGCCCCATAAACAACGACAGAAAATAATTGCTGTCGTCATTCATAATTATATTAATCATTTAAATTAATGTTAACATTGCATGCAATCACCTAATCATATAACTACAACATTGATGTGTCATATGTATACATTTGAATAAAATACCAGCCTATCTTCTCCCTCCCACATCACTGTGTGATGAAGGTATTTTTATCCACATGGTGTTTAAATCATTGGAGTACTCATTGTAATACTGCCTTAAAGCCACCGTAGAACTAGTCCAAACTGTCTGTCATTGTTTACTCACTTTTATCACAATCTATTGACAGCATTTTTTTTTACATCATTAACTAACTCAACTTTTATATCTCTAATATAAAAAAACAATATAATATATATCAAAATGAATCCTGTAGTACATATCCATCCATCTATTTATCTATCTATCTGTCTTTTACAATGTCTCTATCGCAATGTCACTCGTCATTCCTCGCTCCCCATCTCATATTGTTCACTCTCTTTCTCTCCCACTTCTGAAATTGGCAGCCAAGTTGCCTACACACACTCTGATCTCTCTTTGCCACTTTTTTCCTCCCCATACCCCTCTCTTCAGCCTCCCCCCCCCCCCCCGCCCCCCCAATCATTTTCTCTCATCCTCTATCCCCGCCTATCTGTTCTGTGTGCATCCCAGAATGTTGAGTCACTCATGGGGGGTGAGGCAGGGTGCGGGGAGAGAGGCGATCCCTCTCTCTGTGTTCTATTAGTCAGCCTTTGATAGAGCGGCGGTTATTGATTAAAATGTCTGAGAGCGTGGCCCTTTGAGGGCCGGAAGCTCTTCAATCCTATCGGTTCTCCCTGTCCTCCCCTCTCCATCCCTCCCTCTCAGTCTCTCACTCTCTTTTGTTCACCTCTCCTGTTATCCCAGTCCATCTCTTATTTAAGAGGATATTTTAGCCACAACTGAAACGCTATTAATATATATTTTCACATTTTTCCTCTCCCCTTCTGTCTTTTCTGTACTGCCTCTTTGACACGGGTGGGTGGTTTTGTTGAAATGTCCTTCACAAATGTGCCTAGCTTGTCATTAAGCTAAGTAATCTCACGATTACCTTAGTGCATGTTTCTGTTCTTAATGGTTGTGGTCACGGTTATTATAATAATAGTAAACAATTATATTAATTTCAACATTCAACCAAGTATTATTTCAATCAGTTCTTGATTGCAATGTCTTGTATAACAGTTTAACAGCGTAGCAGTAGTGGATGAGGTGTCATATACCCCCCACACACACACACTCACACTCACATGTAAAGCTCCTTTGGAGTGTGGAATGGTGCTATATAAATGGAATTAATTATTGCAATTATTACTGTTTTGAATAAGCTGGTGAATAAGTGAGCTAACAGTTGATTGGGACACATATTCCCATTTTACATGGTCCTATATGAGGTTAGGAACAAGTCATTAAAGTAAGTGATTGTCATGGATCAATGGAACCAACACCAAAAGAAACACACACACAAGCACACACACACACACACACACACACACACACACACACACACACACACACACACACACACACACACACACACACACACACACACACACACACACACACACACACACACACACACACACACACAAAACCACAGGGAGAGAGAAAGAGGGACTAGCATAGAAAAAGGTAGAGATATGGGCGTCTGCTTATTTAATCGCACATCAGTGAATCTTGATTGGAAGATCCTGCTGTGCTCTTCTTGTCCAATGATGTTCATCAACCACCGGTGTTAACCATAAACTGTATTTTTCACTCACATGTTGAGCTGACCTTATGCTAATGTGACAACCCCCTGCACCCCCTTTTGGTCATAGCTGCCACTATAAGGGCTGGGCCTCAGTGTCCTGATGACCTAATTGACCACACCTGAGTACTGAGGGTGGGTTTTCACGCTTCTTCAGTGAGGCATCGTTTCAGTTGATGCAGGCACTCTACTGCTTTACACTTTCCCATTGGCACTTTGCTTTATTCTCTCTTTGAATCTATATAGTCTCACATCTAACATACAGACACTATTCACGTTCACCTTTGGCAAGACTCTTGTGTTGCCCGGCAACACAAGGTAAGAGACAAACAGCATGTGAGTTTCTTTTGAACGTGTTTTTTTCTTGTTCACTCAGAAAGCAACCGTTCATAACACCTTCAACAAAGGTTCATAATGCATTCTTATTGTTGCCATAGTAATAACCAAAAAACAGTCCATTACGAAATATTGAAAAAAGTTTCCACAAGAGAGAGGGATTACAGATTTAGGTGTCGATTATGACTCAACAATACTTATTCTGTCTCCATATTCACCTCACTGTCTCTTTTTCATCCACCTCTCTCTGTCTCTACACCCACCTCTCTTTCTGTCTCGTCTTCCCCCAGTCTGTCTCTCCATTCCCCTGTCTCTCTGTCTCTTCACCATCTGTCTGTATCTCTACCCACCTCTCCCTATCTCTGTGTCTCCGTTATTTTTGATTGTTCTGCAGTCATTCTGTTGCTATTCTTGCTGATGGCTTCTTCATCTGCAATCCATCTACAACACCGATTAACGCACACATGCACGTCGTACGCAGGCACGTACGCACACACTTACGCTCGCATGCCAACTCGGCCTTCAGTGTGTCCCTTTTTCAATTCCTAATAGCCCATTCCCGCTCATTCCAGACAGTGGAGTTGGCATTGGATCTGGTCTTTGTGATCAGTGCCAAGTATATCAGGAATATCTGCCAGCACAACTTCAGCCATTACACCTTGTTGATATGATACAGACATTGTTAGAGGAGGAATTGTTTCTTAGCACATAAATTCCTTGTAAAAAAAATGTAGCACAGCATGGTTGTTGGTACTTTGAACTCAAACAAATATCATCTTTATTCTACACCAAGAAAAAAGGAAACGGGAAGCAAACCATAAAGAACCGCAATCACCGAAGCCCCTTTACACAGAAGCCAAATGGCAGCTAACAGATCACATTAACGACCCGCAAATGAAGGACTTCACATTTACAGCGGGAAATTATTCTATAATTTTTTGAGGAAAAAGAAAAAAAGACAGCGTATTCTGTCCTAAAGTATTCTCCTGGCATTTCAAACCCTAATGGATACAGGAACAAATTAGTTTTCATGTGTATTCAGTTTGCAACTGTGCGGTCATTCATTCTTTCTCTTCCTCACTGCTGGAGCTGTTCCGAACAAGAGCGTATACAGGGAGATGTCTGCTGGGTCCGATTATCCTTTCTGATGCGGACTAATGACAATCCGCTTGTCACCAGGCCCTGATTCTGGATGGACAGGCTTCACTTGACTCTTATGCCCTCCTGCATTGCCGAAAAATCTCTGCAAAGAGAAACCCCGGGCTGTGAAACCATATGGTATGACAGGAGAAACATAATTAAAAAACCTAAAAGTTCCTCGCAAAAGTTTAAAAGAACAAGTCTGAGGATTGATAGTGTAGCAGCGTGGGTACTTGACACCCAGGCAAAATAGTTCCAGGTTCAAACCCCAATCTCTGCAGTCTACCTGTAGGCCATCAATGAAGGAGAACGCCTATCCGCATACCTGTCCCCTAATGCCCAGTATCTGAACTCCCCATGGATGAAAGCCGCCTGCCAATGGACCAAACTGCCAAAGTGGTTGTAGTAAAGAAGGCTACACAGAGAAGGCTAAACTTTCCTATTTATTTTTAGCTCTGCGGAGCCGCTGTTCATCCGACCTTGTGGATGTATGAGGGAAGGATGAGGAGTCGTACGGTACACTTGAGGGAGCGGAGCTGAGTGATGGATTCCGTGGAGTTAACAGCGATCTTGTTGACGCGATCAGTGTCCTCGGAGCATCGGATTCCACCGTCTCTAGGCCGCCAATTGCGTCCCCGTGAGCAACCAACTTTACTAGCACTTGAGCCCGCAAGTGATGCAGCCGCCTTTAGAGTAACACTGAAGCTGTCAACAGGTTTGAGGCTGGCTATGCTTGGTTTTCACGGCTCTTAGAAACAAAACGACTGAACCCTGGAGGTACCCGTTGCACGTTGCTATGGATATCAAATGCCGGACGATAGCACGGTTTAAGTTGGTCGCGTTGGTTTGACTGTAAAGAGAAACCTGTATTTATTGTCCATGTATTGCATATGAAGGTGATCATATCCAATGTAAATACCCACTTCTAACACCTTTGTCACCATTGTGCAAACGTATCTGCAAATTCGTGGCACATCAATGAATACAGAAAAAGTCATGTTCATTCTCCGAATGAGCAAACTGTACATCATTGTAGCAATTTTCAAGATAAAATAGAACTTCCTCATTACAAGGTGTTAACCTAATCCAAATGATACATTTCTTGGGAGAACCATATCCAGTCATAATTGTGTTTATTCCTACCCCAACGTTAATCATATGAGCAGATTCAGGCCTCACCTTTCTGCGAACCGGCACATCAGGGGATGTGCTGTGGTAGACGGTGCAGGGGTCACCCGGGGGATGCACATTAAAGCTTATTCTGAGAGCCGATGTTGCATAAAATTATTTCTGCATTACAACACTACAAGGTTAGATTTAGAAGTCGTCTTTTTAATTATTATTTTTTTGCGATTTTGGAAAACAATACTCACATTGCTTACACATACACATCCTTATCAGCTTTGCCTGACGAGAGCTCAGACTATGGTCCATGTTATTCACACATCTGTATAATCAGAATCCCTCGTGGATGGCTGTATCCCTGGAATATATATGGAAGACATGCACTGACTGACAGTGAATCACAACACAGCACAATAATAGGTGGAAAATGGTGGCAGGCATGAAGAGGTTAGGGGGTGTGTTGAGGTGAGCGTAGCGGAGAAGCAGTGGCAGGGAGCAGCAGAAGGAGAGGGGGGGTAGGAGGTGAAGGAGGTGGAGAGAGCCAAGGCGAGGTGAAAGAGGCAGGAAGGAAACAAGTGGAGAGAGAGAGATGATGTGCGTGAAATCACACCAGTAATCTTGTCATGTGGGGACTTGCCAGAAGTAGGCTAGCAAAAAAAAAAAAAAAAAAAAAAAGAGGGACTCAAGCAGCACAGACGCCATAAACATCACATTAGGCTGTAAGTGAGTGTTTCATCCCGGAGCCCAGAAGCAGCCATGGACTCTGGCTGGCTCACCTGTCGCCGACACAGCACATGCAACACCTCTTCTCGGTGGCTGTTTTGTACATTTAAACGTGTTTTTTTTCTTTTATCCAAATGTATTCAAGCAATCTGTCTGCGGCAAAAACCTTGAAGGGTTCGTATTCAAGTGTGTTTCTTTTCCGCCTTTTGTACTGTCAGGTCTCAATATAAATCTCTGGCTCAGTAGATGTATAGATGTTTGTAGTGTTAATTTCCCCTCTTTCATTATCCATTCATTTTATTATGGAGGCCCACTGTGGGGCATTCTGAGTATGTTGACGGACCGTAAATCATCCCCCACCCCTCCCTCCCTGGTGTGTGTGCGTGTTTGTGTGTGTGTGTGTGTGTGTGTGTGTGTGTGTGTGTGTGTGTGTGTGTGTGTGTGTGTGTGTGTGTGGTGTGTGTGTGTGTGTGTGTGTGTGTGTGTGTGTGTGTGTGTGTGTGTGTGAGTGAGTGAGTGAGTGAGTGAGTGAGTGAGTGAGTGAGTGAGTGAGTGAGTGAGTGAGTGTGTGTGTGTGTGTGTGTGTGTGTGTGTGTGTGTGTGTGTGTGTGTGTGTCTGTGTGGTATGCGTGTGTGGGTATGTGTATGTATGCGTGTATGTTTGTGTGTGTGCGTATGTGTGTGTGTGTGTGTGAGTGTGTGTGTGTGTGTGGGTGTGTGAACTCCCATAATTTTATGCCTGGGAAAATCGAAATGAAATAACAAGGCAAAATCGGTAACCAGCAACTGAATACTTTCTTTCTCAGTGGCGTGCTCAAATTTTGTGTGTGCGTGTGTGTTTGAGTGTATACACACTTGTGCGTGTTTGTGGTGTGAGGAGTTATTGAGGGGTTGTTCAACTCTATTTTCTAGTGATTCTGCAACCTTGTGTATCCATGCTTTCCAGAATTAAGAAATATACTTTTAATCCATTATCTTATTATTATCCAGGGTTATAATTAATCCATTAAGTTCATCACATTAAAGTAATCAAATGTGTTTCATTTTAATTGCATTCGTATTACGTTGCCTAGAAACTGCCTGAAGTTTTCTGCTTCCAATACTTAGTACATAAATGGATGCACACTCACAAAGACTAAAATCATCCACACGATCTAATCTCTATATATACTTTCCTCACAGTAAATAAGGGGAGCGAGGTCTTAGGGTTTAGTATCCAAATAATGCAGCGCAGAGTTACATAATGTCATCCGTTGCCATCATAAACGGGAACTCTAGAGGTGTGAAACTGCAGATCTGCAACGCCGTTTCGGATCTAGCCATGTGTGGGGGGCTCTGAATAAACAGGCTGATCAGATAACTCATACAGCACGTCTTGGCTGCATAATTAGCATGGGGCGCGTGACAAGAGGCAGACGCTGTCCTTCTGAAGCAGCCAGCCATGGTGGCAGATGTGCACCTGGCAAGAAAGAAGCTGTGAGAGGTCAAACGGATACTCTAAGTTACCAAACAAATGGATATTTTGACACGCAACTTATTGACTCTGTCCAATGGGAGGTCATGTTTCTATGGTGATGGGGACTGCTACAGCTCTTGCTTTTTGATTTCATTTGAGCCAAGTAACTTGATGTTATCGGTCATTATTACGCTGCAATCACGTCGGCTAAGCACAGGAGGTCGAGTGGGTTCGGAAGGTTAGGAGTTCGATCTACGGCTCCTCCTATCCTGATTGTCAAGGCGTCCCTGAGCATGACACCCCACCCCAAGTGCTCCAGACGATCTGGCCTTGCATGTTTGACTCTAATCTATATGTGTGTGTATTACTTGCATGGTTCACATCCGCCGTATATATTTGTATGAATGGTTGCAAGTCGCTTTGGATAAAAGCGTCTGCTTAATGCCCTAAACGTAAACTATGCAACCAACAATTCAAGCAGAAAATTTTAAATATAAAACTCAGAACCCCAGCTCTAGTTGATACCTCAGCCGGCATCCCAGATGATTTGATGTTCTGAGTGATGGAAAACAGTGCAAACCAACCAAGTGTAGTGCTTCATTTGGATTGGAATGTTTTCATGTTTTTCAAGCATATATACAATAGTGCTATGTTATGGACATCATTCTAGAAGTCCTTCACCCACTCACAGGAAAACCAAATTAACTCCCTAATATATGCCAATCTGTTAAGTGGATGCTATTTGTCGCAACCTATTTTTGGATGCACGATGATAAACTGGGAATGCAACACAGTTGGCCTACCACTTTACTGCTGCCTATAAAGCCTCAGAATATTGTCGAGTGTCTCTCCATTCTACATGAGAAGAATAGCAGGAGATGGAATCCTATACAACCTATGGTACCCTATGGATCCATTTCTAATAATAATCCATTAGCAATAAGTACTGCTTACTATGCTCTTGTCTTGTGTTTGACGCACACACAAAGTGACGTACACATACATATTTTATTTTTTTCTGTAGACACATAATGAGCAAGGAGTGGATATTCAGACTATCTGTCTCAAGGACATCTACACATAGATGAAGTTTGAACCCAGAACCTTGTGGGAGTCCAAAACACTAGCCTCTGAACTATCCCCCCCCCCCACCGCTCTAAAATTTTGTATGCCGATAAATGTTTGCCATATAATATGGTGGATTTCAACAATTTATCAAAGCATTGAACCAGCATGAAGTCGGATAAAATGTGGTTGTCACCGGTTTCCCTGGGGCTGGAGGTCAGGACGGAGAAGAGGAGACTGGCAGAGTTGAAGGAGCTTCTTAACGGCTGTGTGACCGTGAAAAGTCTGCTTTCCATGCGGTACGATAAGACATGAACCCCTTGATCAAGCCCCAGTTAGCCAGGTTCGTTCCGTGAGTCGTGCACTTGTGAAAACAGCTCTGTGATTTATGTTCTATTTGTGTTGCGGTCTGTTGCCGTGTGGCCGCGTGTTGCCATGCAATCGCCGCGTGTTGCTTTACGTGGATCACTGTCACACACTGGTCCCCGTGCCACGGTCACGCCCGCGGCGGTCACCCTTGACAGACATGTCATGTCTAGATGGGCTTTCCACAGGGGGGACCGACGAGTAGCAGCTACCCGGGCCGTGAGTGGGAGGATAAGCTAATGATGACCACTCATGCTCCACTTCCTCTTGATGCTTCGGAAGGGAAGATTACAGCTACATTACTATGGTCTCAGGTTGGAGTTCAACATGAAGGCCGTCACTTATGTACCTTCATGATTTGTGTGTGTGTGTGTACATGTGTATAACCAAACATTATATTTTATACAAAGACTCACATAAACATTTTTATGTATATATTAATATTCATACACATGTATTATATATTTTTATTACACAGGTCTTCTCAATTCCGTGGAACGCTCCGTTCACTTGCATGGGCCCTTCACAACTTCCGGCGGTGAATTATATTTAATAATTCACAAGTATGATTGACCGCTGTCAAGGAAAACAAAGGATTTTTTGCCTATAATGACGTCTCTGGTATCACTCCGCAAGTAGTCCGGTAACTTGTCAGTCCCAGCGTCTTCGGTTGCTAAGCGACGTCAACGTCTTTGGCGGATTAATTCTCTGCTGATCAACACTACGAATGCTGGTAACAAATAAATTGTAAAAAGACGCACCATGTGAAGTTATTTTTTCGTTTTGCTTATTTTTTCGTAAGCCCCTTCAGGGCAAAGGGGCTTATCGGGGCTTATTTTCCCCATAATGACCGGCGTTCTATACATTATCCCATACATATAATATATGTGTGTGGGTGAATATCCTGAATTTATTTGTATGCATGCATATATAAATCATCTGCATAAAGCAAATTAATAAGTTCATCACATGAAATAAATGGCACAGTTATTCTTAGCGTTACGCTGATGCAAATTATTGTAAGATCCTTAAGACCATCATGTGAATGATCCTTTAAATGTTTAGAGGCACAGTCTCAATGAATTTATAGAAATGTTATATTGCAGGAGCTAAATGTGGATCTATATTTGTGAGACACATTTCAGGACAGCGGACAGCAAATACATCAGAGAGGAAAAGCAATTGGGAGAAAAGGGGGCATGATTGATTTCATAGATTATGATCTGTTACACGGAAACTGCACAACGCTGCATATTTCTCAGACGGGTCATTCCTTGTTCCAGAAATGCACAGCAGACTGAATTCGGGTAAAAAGTGATAGCAATATAACAGCGACATATAATCACATCGAACAATGTGCAGTCTACATACACTCTACATTCTCCCACGTGGTCAAGATTTGCAATCCGATATGCATTATTGTAATCGATACCGCCGTAAGATAAGATAACAACTCAACGACGTCACCACACGTGGATCGACTAAATTACAGCTTTTAACATGGGTGCCAACGGAGACTAAAACACATGGATTTTATAAGCTTACCGCCAGAAACAACATTAACAGCCATAACATAATTAGGATTGGAATGTAGGTCTGAACGCAACGATTGTGTCCAGGGTTTTAATATGGCGGGCGGTATTATTGAAATCAATAATAGACGTAATTACAGTTGGGTGACTCAGCAGGGGGTGCTGCTGTTGAATAGGTCCTCACTGGGTTGTCCACCTTTACTACTATTCAAAAGGCAATCACCTGTTTCTCATTTCCTGTACAATAAACTCCAGTCACTTGGTTTTACAAAATTCCAACATTTGCGCCGGTTATCGCGTCAAATAACTGCATTGTATTCCATACAGAATAGTGCATAGAGTGTGGAAATTACTTTATCAGACCCAGAGAGAGACAGAGAGAGAGACAGAGAGAGAGAGAGAGAGAGAGAGAGAGAGAGAGAGAGAGAGAGAGAGAGAGAGAGAGAGAGACGAGAAGAGAGAGAGAGGGAGAGAGAGAGAGAGAGAGAGGGGAGGAGAGAGAGAAGAGAGAGAGAAAGAGAGAGAGAGAGAGAGAGAGAGAGAAGAGGAGAGAGAGAGAGAGAGAGACAGACAGACAGACAGAGAGACGAGAGATGAGGAGAGAGAGAGAGAGAGAGAGAGAGAGAGAGAGAGAGAGAGAGAGAGAGAGAGAGAGAGAGACAGACAGAGACAGAGAGGGAGCAGAGGAAGGAGAGAAGACAGAGAGACCAGAGAGAGACAGAGACAGAGAGAGAGACAGAGACAGAGAGAGAGAGAGCAGAGAGAGAGAGAGAGAGAGAGAGAGAGAGAGAGAGAGAGAGAGAGAGAGAGAGAGAGAGAGAGAGAGAGAGAGAGAGAGAGAGAGAGAGAGAGAGAGAGAGAGAGAGAGAGAGAGAGAGAGAGAGAGAGAGAGAGAGAGAGAGAGAGAGAGAGAGAGAGAGAGAGAGGGAGAGAGAGAGACAGAGAGACAGAGAGACAGAGAGAGAGAGAGAATACAAAAATAGGCTGACGAGCAGAGCGACTGTTTAATGGCTTCTCTAATAGGATCAAATATCCCAATAAAGTCACATTATTAACATGTCAGAGGGAGACAAAATCAGACAGAAAGCAGTCTGAGGCTGGCCGGCCAAATAGAGTCGGGATAGAAAATGATTAGCAGGAGAGATAGAGGGGGGGGAGAAAAAAAAGGAATGTGGGAGGGAGGAGGAGACGAGAGGGCGAGAGAGGAAGATGAATATAAGAATTTGGCGGAGAGAGAGAATGACAGAGAGAGAAAGTGTACTCGACAGGGACAAGTTACGAAAGAAGTGGCGGGATAGAGCAGAGAAATGAACAGAGGGGTCGTGAGGGACAGCCGGTAATCATTACGTATGAGAAAGACGAGGAGGAGAGGGGAAAGGAGAGAGCGGGAGGAAATGAGAAGGGGGTCCGCATTGTAGGTGCACGGCGGGCAGATGGAGCGTTGAGGAGCATCATATCTGATGGGGGATTTAGGACGAATGTAGAGAATCATTTAAGAAGGGGGGTTTCAATGCACTACCTGGGACGGCGGCAGGCCACCGCACGCCACAACACTGAGAGGCAGGAGGTTGAAATGGAGATGCCATCAAATAGGTGAAATGAAAAAGAGATTAGATTGGGGAAGAGGCGAAGTGAAAGAGGGATGGGCAGAGCTTTTGAGATGAGAAGAGGGAGATAATTATGGGGAATGAGGGTATAAAACGGTATAATAAATTGGATAAAACATACTAACAATATGGGTGCGTTAACTAACCAGTAATTGACATTGGTTCATGCAGTAAATAAGGGTTGGAGACGAGTTAGGATAAGGTTAAGGATCAGTGCTAGTGGGTTAGAAGTGAGAGGATTGGAGATGATGTGCCAGTGCAACCAAGGTAACTTTAACCTCACAAGAACTGAACCGCAATAGAGCTCTAATCTCTAAGGGTGTACGAAAGGGAGGAGCCAAAGGAACAATGAACAAAGGAACACTTATATGGCTCCTTTTACTTCCTGCTGGCCACCTCGTTGGAGTGACGCCAGTGTTCAGCGGTGGCTGTTTCTAATGCTGGCATCCCCTCCTGCTTCAAAAGCAAAGGGTAGGCCTTCTTAAAGAAAGTGTGGGCCATTAAAGAGACATCGCTCCACATTTGATCTCACAAACGCACACTGCAGGGCGCAGAAGAGAGGCAGTTGGCTACACAGGACGCAAAGTTGTTTTTCTAGCCAAGCTGGCACTTAATAACGGTAGCTTATCATTTAGCATACCGTGCTTTTGTCACGTTTATGGTTTTATTAGTTATACTCGTGGTGTTACTGCCAACTATTGATGAAAATGAATTCCCTCGTCATCAGCAATGCTCGGTGCCTACGGAGCACTTTTCAACTTGACCCGCTCTGTATTTTCGAAATATACAATGCAGACCCAACTGCCGCCGGTGCGTCAGAAGTGTGCGCTAACGCTAGCAGAGAACCGGTTCTTTATCGACAGCTATACAGAAAGCCATTCTCCTCTTAGGATGAAGTGAAAATCTTTGGTAATATAACATATAGTATTTGCCATTTTAAGTTTTTGTTCTTCTCAAACAACTTTTTTGTTGTTCTCAAAGATTTTAATGTTGTTCTAGTAGATTTGTGCTGTTGTTCTCGAAAGTTAAATACAACCTCTGTCGGGTCATTAAGCTTCTAGGGGACAATCGGGTGGCTCTATAGGCTCCTTAAATTTTAATATCAGAAATATCAGACTCAAGAAGTTGAGCGATGCAATAAAGAGAAGGTTATCCCTTTACAGAACTGAGAGAAAGAAATTGAAAAGTTGTTTACGCTTCATATATCTGGCCTCAGCCATTTAATTCCCATTATTATTTCCCATTACGATTAATGCTAGTCATTTAGCAGATACATGTATCCAAGGGGACTCAGCTGCATGTCATTGAGGTTTGGGAAGGGGTCAGGCACAATGCCTTCGGTAGGTCTGCAGGTAGATCCAACACAAGACCAGTTGGCTGAGAGTGCAACACCACCGCTGAACAACGTGAGCTATCAGGAATGGGTGTGGTTCATGCAGTAGCTATCATAGACCATCAATAGATATTTTCAAATGCAGGACATTAAGGTCCAATCCTATTTCTACCCCTTATCCCTACCCCTTACCCCTTCAAAACAAGGGGGAGGGGTATGGGGAAGGGGGAAGGGGTAGAAATGGGATTGGGCCTAAGGCCACCATTCCACCAGTATCAGAGCCAGAGGTGGGGAGAAATGATGTCACACATACAGACACACACACACACCCACACACACACACATGCAGAAACACACAGGCGCACGCAACTGCACACACACACAAACACACACACACACACACACACACACACACACACACACACACACACACACACACACACACACACACACACACACACACACACGCACACACACAAAAACACGCACACACACACACGGGGGCGGTGACTGCACTTTGGCCTCACTTCTTGTGCTGTTTCAAGGTTTGTTGTTTCTGTATTCTTTTTCTCTAGCCCTGTTTTGTTTTGTTTTTTTACAGGACCAGAGAACGTCCAGTTCATTTAGCAGGTTACCTCTTCAAAGTAACATGAAAAATGAAATGTTGTTAAAGGTAAACTAACCATACCAGTGAGCAATTGCAGTGTGTGATGGTGCAGTCCACAGTGACAGATTGGACAAATGACCCGCCCCCCTCTATGTTGGCTGTGGAACAGGTGTACCCTAGGGTTGAGCACTGTTCATTTATCCTGCTGTTTTCCTGTGCCACAGAAACCAGTCAATACCCAAGCACCTAGTGCACCACTTCCTATATATTGTATATCTTCACCGTC
Organism: Melanogrammus aeglefinus; assembly: GCA_900291075.1. Lineage (NCBI taxonomy): Eukaryota > Metazoa > Chordata > Actinopteri > Gadiformes > Gadidae > Melanogrammus > Melanogrammus aeglefinus. The sequence goes on along the minus strand of OLKM01000467.1, from coordinate 94,377 downwards.
ACCAAATTACTCTTCAGGTGACAAAGGTTGTCTGCAGTCACACGCTGACCATGGGGGGGTAATGTACGTGTGTGTGTGTGTGTGTGTCTGTGTGTGTCTGTGCGTGCGTGCGTGCGTGCGTGCGTGCGTGCGTGCGTGCGTGCGTGCGTGCGTGCGTGCGTGCGTGCGTGCGTGCGTGCGTGCGTGCGTGCGTGCGTGCGTGCGTGCGTGCGTGAGTGCGTGCGTGTGTGTGTGTATGGATGAGGGTGTGGGTGTGTGCGTGTGTGGGTGTGTGTGTGCGTGTGTGTGTGTGTGCGCGTGTGTCACGGCAGGGAAGACACGATGATGATTTAGTACCACACCCTTCCCGAGCTGGAAGGAGTTGTTTCCAGTCTGTGATTCTTTTTTGGCTCCCTTGTTACAGAAGCGGAGAGTTGTGGCTGGAAGGTGCCAAATTCCTCCAAATACCAACTTTGTTATCATTGTCTCAGTTACCGACCCAGAGTGCTGTATTCCATCAGGTTTCCCTCAGTGTCCCCCCCTTACTGTCTGTTCCATCACCCTGCACCCCTGTCAGGTTTAACCACCTATTCATACTTTGGTTATTTGGAAGTATAGAAACACAAAGTTACAATTGACTTGAGGAGACAGGAGTCATAGAAAGTCCAAATATAACTGTTGTCTCTGTGTGCACGTGTGTCTCCTTATGTACGTGCGTGTTTTTGCATGGTTGTGTGTGTGTGTGTGTGTGTGTGTGTGTGTGTGTGTGTGTGTGTGTGTGTGTGTGTGTGTGTGTGTGTGTGTGTGTGTGTGTGTGTGTGTGTGTGTGTGTGTGTGTGTGTGTGTGTGTGTGTGTGTGTGTCTGCGTGCGTCTCTGTGTGTATGTGTGTGTGTTAGCGAGGACAACGTTAGTGCTGAACCAAGACTGGGAGTGGGTTGGTAAAATTTGATGCATTTCCTGCCTCTGGTCAACACACTTCCTGTTCAGCGCCACGCAGCGTCCAGCACACTTTATTCAACCACCAATGACCGGCCTTCAATCTCAACAAAAAAAATACAACACACTGTGGACGACGTTACCACTGGAAGGAGAGGAGCGTGGAGAATTTGTGTGGCTTGCAATCAGGTTGTGACCCTGAACACATTTAATGTGTCTTCAGGAGGCAGTTGTTATGTCCCTGCTCAGCTTCTACTATAATTCTGTACGTTTAATGACTGCATCTGCTGTGAGCCCTGACCAAAGTAAGTGGCGAAGGTTCCTGAGGCAGAAAATGTGCCGTTGGACAGGAGATGCAATTTGAGACTTGGTTTGTCTTACACTTGTATATAATGTGATATTAAGTATTTGAACGCGTGCCAAGAAATACATAGCGCTCACCCCGCCTCTGGCTGCAAAACGAGCCTCCCTCGCACTCAAGACGGAAAAAAGAGAACTGACCCAGAATACATATTTTTCATAAGGTTTTTGGCAACGATACCTCAACCCTTATCTAAGAGCACACCCAATTCTGACCCATTAAGACCAATGGATGAATGAAGGCAGGTAAACAAAGAAAATACCAAACACTACATAAATGGGATAAAATATGTTCAAATCAAGGTATACAGAAGACTTGACAAAATAATGGACAAGAAAAAGACACCACTGTACCAGACCACTGCTGAAGATAGAAAACCTTGTAAAATACAATGTATTATGTGTGTACCTTTGAATACAGGTGTTACAGTGACAAACAACCGTCTATTTTCTTGAACAGCTTATCTGGCTTATCATGCTGAAGCCTTCCCACTCGGCTAAGCTAGGGAGACATGCTGAATGGAACGGGAGCCTGATGCACGTCTAATGTGTATGTGTGTGAGTGTGTGTGTGAGTGTGTGTATATATATGTGTGTGTGTGTGTGTGTGTGTTTTCATTATGTTTGCATATGTGTTTGTGTTTGTGTGTGTGTGTTTGTGTGAGTGTGTATATGTGTGTGCTTATGTGTGTGTTTAAGTGCATATTTGCATGCATGCGTGTGTGTGTGTGTATGTGTTTTTTTGTGTCTGTGTGTGTGGTTGCGTGCTTGCATCCATTTTAGTTAGGTTCCTACACCATTATGAGTAGCAGGTGAGAGCCTTAGTCACCCAGTTGTAGAAAGTCAATCCTTTAAGCTGCTTTGATGCTGGCATACCCAGACAACATGGTCCAGAACAACCAGAACTACAACTTCAGTTCCCCCCCAACCATCTGCAACTCACAACCACGTAGCCACACTGGCCCTGTTTCCTCCGTCTGACATCGTGTTATAAACCCATTTCTCCTCTCTTCTGGGATCTCCGGCTCTGTTCTAAATGATTTCATTCTTTTAAGCATGTTCTCTATTTTTCAATATCCTATACCGCCAAAAAAGAAGAAAACAACACAGAAAAGGGCCGAGTCAGCTTCCATCTCTCCTATTCCTCTGTGGGTAGAAACTATAAAATCACTTAATAATAGGAACCCTGGCTGGCCGCTCTTTAAAAGCAAAAGTGGGAAAGTAGGATAGAGAGAGGGAGAGAGGGAGAGAGAGAGAGAGAGAGAGAGAGAGAGAGAGAGAGAGAGAGAGAGAGGAGAGAGAGAGAGAGAGAGAGAGGAGAGAGAGAGAGAGAGAGAGGAGAGGAGGAGAGAGAGAGAGAGAGAGAGAGAGAGAGAGAGAGAGAGAGAGAGAGAGAGAGAGAGAGAGAGAGAGAGAGAGAGAGAGAGGAGAGAGAGAGAGAGAGAGAGAGAGAGAGAGAGAGAGAGAGAGAGAGAGAGAGAGAGAGAGAGAGAGAGAGAGAGAGAGAGAGAGAGAGAATCATAGCGTCGGAAAGAGACAGAGCGGTTGAGGGAGGCGTAGAGAGTTGAGGATGTGAGAGAAAGTTGGAAAGAACACGGGGGGGAGGTAAGTGAAGCGTGGAAGATGAATAAAGAGGAAGGTGCGGAATGAAAGAATGGAAGATGAAAGAACATTTGAGATTAAAACACAAAGAAGAGAAGGGATGGCGTGACGAAATAAGAAACAACAGGAGAGACGCGCAAAGAAGGACAGAGAGAGGGAGAAAGGAAGAAAGAAGGAAAGAAGGACGGGAGAGGGAGGGGAGGGGAGGGGAGAGGGAGAGGAGAGGAGAGGAGAGGAGAGGAGAGGAGAGGAGAGGAGAGGAGAGAGGAGAGGAGGAGGAGAGGAGGAGGAGAGGAGAGGAGAGGGAGAGGAGAGGAGAGAGAGAGGAGAGGAGAGGAGAGGAGAGGAGAGGAGAGGAGAGGAGAGGAGAGGAGAGGAGAGGGGAGGAGGGGAGAGGGAGGGAGAGGAGGGGAGGGGAGGGGAGGGAGAGGAGAGTGGGATAAGCCAATGAAGCGACTGTTATTGCAGCAACCGTGTGGACCTCTCAATGAAAATGCCAACAACCTAATCAAAGGACTCAAAAGGCCACGCAGAGTAGAGGGATACACTAGCAGAGGATGCTGAGATGAGGAGGTGGGGGGGGGGGGGGGGGGTATATGCAGGGAAAGGAAGAGAGGAAGGGAGGAAGGGAGGGAATGACGGAGCGAGGGACGGGGGAGAAAACAAGTCAGAGTTGGAGATCAACCGAGAGGGGAATGAGTGCAGGGATCAAAACGAGGGCTGATGGTTTGAATGGTAAACATCCCTAAAGACTTGAGGTATGCATTTGAAAACTGTCAATTAAAAAAATTCAACATTTCAATTTTTGCAAAAGTTGTAATTATTCCAATTTGACACCATGAACCTGCCGGGAAGGTCATCTCTGGGGGGCGGAGTTGGCATTGTTCAAACCTCTTAAGCTGGGCTGACTTCTGTGAATAGAGAATGGGGCTTTTAACTAAAGCTTAGGGACAAATGACACACAAAGGGGTGGCTGGATAGGCTGACAGACAGACGGATAGAAAGGCATGTATTATTTAGCCATCATTTGTCAGACAGTAGTAAGCTATGGCTAGTGTTGCTGTTTAATGGTCCATAAAGGGCAATGCCAAAACAGTTTTTATACAGCTGTGTTTGTGTGTTTGTGTGTGTGTGTGTGTGTGTGTGTGCGTGCGTGCGTGTGTATGTGCGTGTGCGTGTGTGCGTGTGTCTGTGTGTGTGTGTCTGTGTCTGTGTGTCTGTCTTTTAGCACATGCATGAGAGAGTGATAGCATGCAGGTATCCTTGCATGAGAATTGTTGGTATTATATATGTTTTTGTTAATGTTTATATGGATGAAAGAGAAGATATAGAGGGACGAGTGGGATTAAGTGTGTGTGTGTGTGTGTGTGTGTGTGTGTGTGTGTGTGTGTGTGTGTGTGTGTGTGTGTCTGTGTGTGTGTGTGTGTGTGTGTGTGTGTGTGTGTGTGTGTGTGTGTGTGTGTGTGTGTGTGTGTGTGTGTGTGTGTGTGTGTGTGTGTGTGTGTGTGTGTATGTCGAAAGGGTGAAAGATATTCTGTGTGTACTGGCTAAGGTTAGAGAGGACATGGAGAATGCATTTTTTGGTATATGAGCATAAGGGTCTAGGGGTTCTTTCTTTGTGTCAATTGACGTGATTCTCGCTCGAGTTTTTGTTTCTGTTCATGCATGCGCACACGCATATGTGTGTGTTTGTGTGTGCAACGCACATGTGCGTATGCATGTGAGTATGCATGTATCGGTGCAAGTCTAAGTGTGTGAAGGCATTTTGCTACAACTGGAGTCTGCGTCTTACAAGGCTTAACCTTTCCATTATGGTTTCCTTATCACACTGTTTAAGGCCTCCCGCGTACTATGTCTCCTCTCCCTCTGCCCGGCGCGTTTCCCACAATCTCTGTCTCGCCCTCACACTACAACCCTCTCCCGACTTCCTCTACCTCCTCCTCCTGCTACCTCTTCCTCATGCTCCTTCTCCTCCTTCTCCCTCTTCTTCTCTGGCTCCCCTCCTCCTCCTCCTCCTCCTCCCCCTCCTCATCCCTCTCTTCCTCCTCCTTCTCCTGCTACTCCTCCTCTACCTCCTCCTCCTGCTACCTCTTCCTCATGCTCCTTCTCCTCCTTCTCCTCCCCCTCCTCATCCCTCTCTTCCTCCTCCTTCTCCTGCTACTCCTCCTCTACCTCCTCCTCCTGCTACCTCTTCCTCATGCTCCTTCTCCTCCTTCTCCTCCCCCTCCTCATCCCTCTCTTCCTCCTCCTTCTCCTGCTACTCCTCCTCTACTTCCTCCTCCTGCTACCTCTTCCTCATGTTCCTTCTCCTCCTTCTCCTTCTCCTCCCCCTCCTCATCCCTCTCTTCCTCCTCCTTCTCCTGCTACTCCTCCTCTCCCTTCTCCTCCATGCCTTCATCTATCTGCTGTCTAGCTCAACCACTCAAACACAATACATTACATGATCCCTCAGAACTCTATTTATCTATTTATTCATCGTTTAGCTTGGTTTGGCAGCACCTGAAAACAGTGTTTTATTGGAAAAAAAGCTGGAGAGCATTCCTTTTGAATGAGATATATCGGCACTTGTATGGGGTAAGGCCTAGGAGACAAGACACATTGAGGCTTCATGATTAAGTGGCTTCTACTTGTACAATTTGTAACAAGCGTCACAGTTTCTCCCTGCACTTACAATCTGGTGAATTTGGAACTATATGAAAAGAAACAGGTCTTGGATATTATCATCATTACTAAAACAACACTGGTGAACATGACTTTAGTCTCCAAGTTTGGCTTTTTTTAAATTGAACATTGGATATGCGGTGAATCACTATATAGTTCTCTTAAAGGAATTGAATTTAGTTTGAGTGGACTATCTTGTGGGGTCTCAGTGGAGGGAACTGGAATTTGTAACACAATCACGTTGTCGTTGACGTTGAATCAGAAATGTAATTGCACCTGTAAATATTCCATCCCACCTCTATAGTGTTTTTCCATCTCCCTTAATCTCCTTTGAAAAAATGTGGTTTTAGTAGGGTTAGTTTATTTGTTAGCATTACTATAATGGAGAAAGAAACAGAAATGCCCGTCTTTCAATATTCATTCAAACAGCACTTTGTCATAATAAAGTGAGAAGGAATATTAAAAAATAACACCAGCTTAGTTAGCCTGGTGTCATCTGGATTCTCTAAAAGGCAAACAAAAATACCTCATTTGACTTTGCCTTGGTACATTGTTCCATGTGCACATTGAAGAAATAACAACCTTGTACGTGAGACTAACAATTATTCAAAACACATTATAGCATAAACACAGGGACACTGCTCGCACATCATTCAATCCCTTTGCGCTCCATTCCCTCGTCGGCCTACCAGCATTCAGAGGCAGTTCTGCCTCCTCTCCCAAACCTGTTACCTCTGTCTTTCACTGGAAGGCCACCTTAGCAAAAAGCTTTTCAAAACAAAAATCCCTTTGGCACCATTGGCTGCGACACAACAATCATCCAACCTGTCGCTTCATTCATTTAACATCCAATTAGTCAATCTATCAGCTATTTTTTATCCAGTTCCAAGCACACACACACACACACACACAAAAACACACACAAACACACACAGACATTCACACACACAGACACAGACACACATGACACCACACATCCACAAATGCAACTACACACATGCAAACATACACAGAGACACACAGACATACAAGCAACCACAAACATACACACAAACATACACACAAACAAACACACACATAACCACACAAACATTTGTATGTATGCAAGCACGCATGCACACACACATGCATAGATGTGCACAAACACACACACATATACAAAGACGCACTCCCACATTGTCCCATGTTTTTTCCTAGTTGCCCTGACCCCCTTTGTGCATCTTGGTGTGCCCAGGGACCATTTTAAATGCTGTCCAATACAATGTTGGTACAACACTGCTAGCTTCCATTACCAATCATTAAATATGAATTAAATAAAGACGATGCTAGTGGAGCCACCATAGCCTGTGGCTAGCGCATTCATATAAACAGACAAACACAAACACACAATCACTTTGTGACTCGTGTGTACACAAAACAATGAACACACACGCCGAAATACACATTACACTCACACTTTTAACTTGCATGATCCCATTTCAACAAAATAATCACATTGGTAGTTTTCCCCAAACAGACACATTAGCATGCATTCATTACCACAAAGACATCAATGCACATGAGAAATCATTTGTAGCCCTTTTCCACTTGTTCAGCCCGGCTATAGGATGAGGCACATGTTGCCAACATGTTGCCTGCAATTAAAATCACACGCAGAATGAAACATTGACCAGTGGGGAAAAGTAAAGGCCAAACCAAGTTCAGTCGGTCTGAAAACTGACCATTATTCGTAAAAGTGTTAAATTGAAGCTGTTTTCACTTTTTCGGCACAAAAACACTTCACTGTTCAAGAGCTATACCTGTATATGTGAGCGACGGCTACATAAAGAACTGGACAGGCACATTAACACAAACATACTGATTTCTGACTAAAAACTTGGGTAATTACGACCCAGGCTCTGTTTCCTTCTGTGTGTCTCTCTCTCTGAAATCACATTAACGGATGAAAGTAGCTGCTGCTGCCACTGCTGACTCGCCGCTTTGAAATGGAAATGTACCTCATTGGCTCCATATGTGCACATGCGCATGCACATGCACGGTGTGCCTACACACAGGCACACACGCACACACATACACACACACATACACACACAGACACACAAACAGTGTAGGGGTTGTTTAAAAGTGGCACACTCATACACCATGCCCTCAAACAACGGAACTAAATAAAAGAATAAATGAAATAGTGCTAATAAAACCTTTACAGACCTATTAGCTCGGCTAATGTTATCCCGCTAGCTAGCTACCCCACAGCTGCTATGTCCATGTACGCTAAACGTTAGCCACGGCTGAGGTATTAAAAGATTGCTCAATTAATAATAATAATGATCATAATACAAAAGAGATGATGAGGATGGAGAAAAAGTGGAAGAAGATGAAACAAGATAATGGTGCAATAACTGTGTATGTTAGGCTCAAGCCACCAACACAATAACAGTGTAAAAAATAGTCTCACAAATGCATGGCCCCCATGCATGGCCCCAGAATTTGTTATCCAGAGGAATGAATTTGTAATTCAACCAAATACATTTAATACTATGAATGGCATCCAAATGATCACAGAGTTTTTATTGATATATTTGTCAGTGGTTCCCAACCTTTGCCGTTAGAGGTACCACTCATTTGTCATCCAGACCATTCACAGACCGCCTCGTATAAACAGAAGAAAATAACGAAATACACATGCAGTGCAATGCCTGTGCCCCCTTATACACAATGATTAGTGCGAGAAGGCCACGGCCAGAGGGAAACAGTCGAAATAAAGTGTTAGCAACTCTGCTTATGCTCCCAGCGTGTTTGTTAAGCAAACATTTAACACAATTGCACACAAACACAAAACATCAATGAAATACATTGCAATGGAAAACGTATGGCAACACTATCTTTGAAATAACAAGCAACTATACCACATTTTTCGGAGCAATATTTAAAATATATACATTTTCAATGATCTATATCATTTTTTTCTATATTTCTAAATGTGCCTATTTCTAGAACAAAATCCCACGTAGCGTCTGCAGTACCCACTCTCGCCACTGGTGGAGACGCATAGTGGTCATATACCAGCAACAAGGACCCCCAACCCACCGTGCTCTACCTCACCAGGACTCGAAAGAGTCTCCAAAAAAGTTTACAATTCATTCATCGATTGCCATTAACATTTTGACTTTACAAGTGCTTGCTCAGAGCGACAAAAAAAATAATTATCCAAAATGACGACAACACACTGCTGGGGAAAAGTGATACCCTGGCTCTACTGCTGGGTATGCTGTTTGCATTGTGTTCCAGAGGGTGTTATTAAATATATGCAGGCAGGACTGCTGGGGACCCTGAAATATCCTCTGATAGTATGCTGGCTGATCCGTCCGTGAGGCAAAACTCTCGTCTTTTGTCTCCCAGAGTCCACTTTCCTGTGGCACCACTTGGCACCACGGTACACAGTACCAGAAGATAATACGGCTAGAAAAAAACATTGCACTACTGCGACTTTGTGTTTGAGCTGCAGTCGTGCCACAGTGAATTGTACGAGAGGTTGAATATGTTGAAAACTGTTTTTTTTTTTTTTTTTTGTCCGAAACACACGTCAGGCGGTGGTGTTCAAAACAGGAAGTGAGTGGCGGTAAACCAATACAACGCACCAAATTTGGCGGCAACCTCATTGCCTACACTTATTCACAACGCTTAGTTTGTTAGCTAATGGCCCACAAGTACCTCAGTACAAACACATACCTAACGATCCCATTACATACACTAACCTCATTACTAACACTTACCTCGTTAGCTAATTGCCTACAAGTACCTCATTACAAACACATGCCTAATCGTCCTATTACACTTACCTCTTAAAGCTCATTGACTACGGAACCCTCATTATCATTACCTACACATTTTTACAGATTAGCTCATTATCCACACATACCTCATCATCCTATTTCAAACACTTATATCATTGGCTACACGCACCTCGTTGCCAACACTTTCATTTCCTCGTCATCACCCATTCTTACCTTAAGACATACCCCATTATCCTATTACCTACACTGACCTCATGGCCTTCGCATAGGCCTACCTCATTGTCCACTTACCTTCATAAAACCTTATTACCAACCTTTATATGATTACCTCCTTAACAACACTACACCTCATTATCCTATCACCAACACAAAGCTAAGTAACTCTTTAGCTAAACATCCCTCATTACCAACCCCTCATTTCCAAAACTTCTTACTACATAATTCAGCCTTACTGCTATTGTTACATAAACATTCAAAGATCCAGCCGGATTTCCAGAAAAATAATTGTAAATGAAATAACCATGAAAAAGCAATGACCTGTTTTAAAGGAAATGTCATGATCGAATGCGCTTCTTATGAGCTTCAATATTAAGTTAGTGGTCAGACAATAGTCAATAATCCGACATTGATGTAGCCTAGTTTAGAGACATTCTCTTTAAATCTGATTATATTTGATTTTTGTGCATTCCATCAGAAAGTACTACATTCGCATTGGCATTTCTCCTGGTTAATCAGCATTACAACAGCGTATTACATTGTAGGCTTAATTCTATTAAATACCATCAAGTCATTTAGCAATTTTTTTATCCAAGGCTATTCGAAGTGAATGCAGATACATGTCATTAAGGAGCTGCTAGATATACAAGCCTCTTGCAGAAAATGCAGAACAAAAACACAAGATAATCCAAAGTTTTGTCAGATAAAGATAACACAGGAAGGAGTTCCTGTTGTCACTGGCTGGGTAATTATTATCAGTATTTCACAACCTTAGACCAAGTTAGAACGCTTTCTTATTTTTTCTCCATCCTATTCATAGATGCTTTTTTAGATGTGTTTATTCTGTTTCTGTGTGGCAAAGAAAAGAAGATTTCATGTTTAAAAAATGGGACAAAATCCTCCTTCCCTTAGTGGTTACCAAGGGAATGAATAATTCAAGTCAAGTAATGGGTGTTAAATGATTTTAAATGTGTCCTATTTGCTAGTGCCTTTGGGTTGACCAGCTGGTTTTCCGTCAGTATTCACGGTATAAATTTAGATTGGACAGAGTTATGATGTCATTACTGCATTCCAGACACCACTATCCGAGCAAAGCGCAAGATTCAAATTCATTCAGTCATTTTCCCATTCATCACTTGAGAAGTCCCTAGCTGTCTGCTTCTATTGCAAATGTTGCACAGTCCGTCTTCATCTCTCTTTTGCTTATCAATACCTCATCCCAAAGGGCCTCCCTTCAGACGATGACGCCCATCTTTATGTAAATCTATAAAGGATTCCTTTTTGAACACAGACTTTTCAACTAATGTTGAAGTGTTGGGCAAGAGCAGGTATATATATATATGTCAGATGTAAGAAATTTTAACCAGCTGTTACTCACAACCTTACCTACCCATCTCTTATCCTCTACGTCTCTTCGATGATCACCCTAGATCAGGGGTTCCAAACCTGTTTTATGCCGCCCAAAAAAATAAATGGTGACCATGCTGTGACCTACTTATGGGTCGCGACCCACAGTTTGAGAACCACAACGTGGCATTATATTGCTTTTGTTCCCTCGACACATTTCAACGCCAGATGTAAATCATAGGAACCTTTTAATACCAATCTTCAATGGCTACATTCAATGCAATGAGGCAGTTATGTTCACCTACCCTACTTTGCAAAACAAATCATATTTCAATCTGTGCATCGTGTTGTTTCCTTTCCTATCACTCTAAATAAAAATAAACATCAACATTGACTGGACTGGGTCATATATAAACCCTGTGAGAAACCTAGCCTAGTCTCTATAGCTTTTAGGCATGTCTGTATCAATGATAATGACTTTCACCTTCCATTATGCTGAGCTACAAGCTTCTAAACACACAGCTTACTTACAAAAAGATAAAATGTATTTTTCACCTTGACAGCTAATTTCCTCTTCAAAGTTATTGTGATTATGTGGCACCTCAGTGTGTGTTGGAGGGCAGAACATTTCAACCATCAAGTAATATTGATAACAATGTTGGGAGGAGGGGGGGAGCATCCTCATAGGACCCTCGCTATCCCAAATCACGAGTGATCGATGTTCATCAGTGTTTAATCCCCTGCCCCCCTGCCCCTCCCCACACCCCCAGCCCTCACCAGCTCTCTAATATCCTGTATTCACCCAAGCCAGTATGTGTGTGTGTGTGTGTGTGTTGCGTTTTTCTTTGGACCTCATTGCCTCTTCTCAACCTCTCCGCCACATAAGTATTCCTGGCCTTTGGTGCTTCTCTGTCCGCTTGATAAGACTCTACCTTGTGCACAGATGGACGGCAGACAAGGGGAGATGTAGACGTTAGCACAC
>OLKM01000467.1:45000-75000 GCA_900291075.1 Melanogrammus aeglefinus | reverse complement strand
CGGCTGGATGAAGAGGGGTCTTGTTGGATGGATATAAATATAAAATGTACCAATTTAAATGGAAATACCTCAAATCCTCACAATTGCATTTGCGGAGCCATTGGTGGGTTGCTTGGTTTGAATTAGATCAGTGTCATATAATATACAGTATCTGTACGTACATACGCACACACAAATATGCATGCATACATACATAGACATGCATACGCTTTATGTGTGTGTCTAAGTTTCTGTGTTGGTGCAAGTGTGTCTGTGTTTTTGTGGGTGTCCGTGCATGTGTGTGTGTTTGTGTGTGTGTGTGTGTGTGTGTGTGTGTGTGTGTGTGTGTGTGTGTGTGTGTGTGTGTGTGTGTGTGTGTGTGTGTGTGTGTGTGTGGTGTGTGTGTGTGTGTGTGTGTGTGTGTGTGTGTGTGTGTGTGTGTGTGTGTGTGTGTGTGGGTTGAGCCATTTCACAGCCACACTGTGAGTCATGCATCAAGAGAGTAGCTTTCTGATCATAAGGCTGGTTTAAACATTTGGAATTAATGAGAAACCATTTTCATCATTTTCAATCAAATATACTTTTAAGGCTATATATACAAACGCAAACAATGCTTCTCCCACATTACAGCACAGCATCCAGTCAGACCGGTGGGGAGTCAGACAGAGTCACACAGGCGGACAGACAGACATACAGACAGACAGACAGACAGACAGACAGACAGACAGACAGACAGACAGACAGACAGACAGACAGACAGACAGACAGACAGACAGACAGACAGACAGACAGACAGACAGACAGACAGACAGACAGACAGACAGACAGACAGACAGACAGACAGACAGACAGACAGACAGACAGACAGACGACACTGTTCAGGACAACGGACAGCTCCTTGGCCATAACAACATGTCTAAAGGCTGCCATCTACTGGTTGCAGAGGAGCAACTACAACCCGATTAGCACGTTTCGGATGCTCCCTCTGACTAGACATAACAACGTATGACATTGTTTTGCATCATGACAACAATCAAAATGGTTTCGCTTTTGGTGAAAAACTGAAATAAATAAAATGTGTATTTCTGAGTGTGTGAGTTTGTTTGGAGCCCTGCAGGTCTCACTGTGGAGCCACAGTAGAGTGTATTCCTGTACAGAGAGCTGGGCTGCTGCTCTCTGCCTCCACGCTGTCTATCACAAAGTGCCATCCACGGGGTTCTCTCTGCACAGCTCTGTTCAATGGAAACACTGCACACAGGTGTTTCTTACCGGTTAGACACTAAATCATGACTGCTGTTGTGCGTGTGTGTGTGTATGTATATGAGTGTTTGTGAGCATCTGTATGTGTGTGTGTGTGTGTGTGTGTGTTTGTTTGTGTATGTGTGTGCGTATGTATGTGTGTGTGTTTGATTGTGTTTTATGTGCATATGTATGTGTGCTTATGTATGTATGTGTGTGTTCGTTTGTGTGTGTGTTTGTGTGTGTGTGTTTGCCTGTGTGTGCATGTGGTTGTGTGTTTGATTGCATATGTTTATGTGTGTGTGTGGGTGTTTGTTTGTGTTTGTGTGTGTATGTATGTGTGCTTATGTATGTGTGTGTTTGTGTATGTGTGTGTGTGTGTGTCTTTTTGTGTGTGTGTGCATGTATGTGCGTGTTTGTGTGTGTGCGTATGTGTTTGCGATTTTGCGTATGTGTGCCAGTGTGTGTGTGTTTGTATGTGCTTGTGTGCGTGACAGAGTGAGCGTGAGGGTAAGAGTGTGTTTGCGGTAATAGAGAGCACACCTGTTTTCCTAAGGGACAAGGAAGTCAAACAATGGTTTCTTTCAGAGCCAAAAGATGGGTATGCTGGGTTTGACGGGAGTGAGAGAGCTGCAAATACAGAGAGAGAAGCAAGAGAGAGCGAGAGAAAGAGAGAGAGAGAGAGAGAGAGAGAGAGAGAGAGAGAGGAGAGAGGAGAGAGAGGGAGAGAGGAGAGAGGGAGAGAGAGAGAGGAGAGAGAGGAGAGAAAGAGAGGGAGAGTGAGAGAGAGAGAGAGAGAGAGAGAGAGAGGAGAGAGAGAGAGAGAGCGATGAGAGAGGATGGGAGAGCGCAGACACTGTCACACAAACAAAAGCGCTCAAAGCTTTGGATAACTGAGGACAGAAGAAAAAGATGAAGGTAAGATGGAAACAAAGGCACAGGTCAGGTACATTCTGAAGGAATTATGCAAAGGTGAACTAGAAAAGATTTGGAGAACGTGAATGTCCATATTATATAGAATTGACATAGAATGTATAGAATTTTATGAACATAATATATTCGCCTCCATGAATTTCACTCAAAAATTCACTTAAAAAAATACAACCGACTTGAACGCTAATGCCAAGCATGTCACTTCATACCCTTGTTTCCCTTTTAAAAATCATTGATATTTGGGCTTTGGAAACAGTACCATGAGCCAACATCACCAGTTGGTGGTGATGAGGTTGTGAACCACCTCGGCAATCGACAGTTGACTAGCTTTGGTAACTAGCATGAGGAAGTCAGCCAGTGGGAAATGATCCCTTGCTAATTGATGTACACCAACCACTGACAACCGCCTGACAGAGCAGTAGTCGTCCGTATACTACAAGTGTAAATTGAATGAAGAGGTCTACGTTTACCGCTTTCCAGGTACGATTTTTTGATCTTTGCCACTGCTCTCAGGAACAAGAGGTTAATGGGATAGCTGCCCCCTCTGTTTTAAACAGCAAAGTAAGCATTTAAAAAAAACAAGGTGGAGTTTGCTGTAAAAAAAACAAAGCTATAGCTGGCACCAATTTAATGATAAATCCTGATCAGCACTTCTAATGACTCTTATGTTGTAGCAATCTAAATATAGACACAATTTCTAGATTGTATCTTCACTAAGCTTTGCAGCCTATAGTCTTCAGGTCTTTTACCTTACCTGGTCCATAATAGCGAAATAGAAAAGTAATTAAACACATAATATTTGCCCAGCTATTATTCTTAATATTCCTGTTTAATAATAATTATTTTTATGGGGGTTGGTGCATGTACACACATGTGTATTCATATGTGAACGTGTGTACATATTTATATGGTATGGGCATGTGAGTAGGAGTCTCTTCATCTACATGTGTGTGTTTGTATGTATGTGTACTTGTACGTCTGTGCACATTTGTGTGTGTGCGGGTGTGTGTTTGCGTGCCTGTAAGTCTGTGTGTATGTGTGTGTGTTGGGATGTGGGATGAATGTTTTGGTTGGAAGCTCTCAGCACAAGGTGTCAATGTAAGACACATGGAGTAGCAGGAATGCAGGGGTACACGCAGTACCACTAATGCAGGGGGACATGCTGTTGGAGGCATGCAGGGGGTAATGCAGTAGAAGGCATGCAATAGGACATGTGGTAGAAAGCATGCAGCAGGACATGTGGTGGGAAGCATGCAGCAGGACATGTAGTATCAGGCATGCAGCAGGACATGGGGTAGAAAGCATGCAGCAGGACATGTAGTATCAGGCATGCAGGGGGACATACGGTAGAAGGCATGCACGGGGACAGGGTGTTGGAGGCATGCAAGGGGACATGCAGTAGCAGCCAGGAGGAACAGGAGTGCAGGAGCCATGAGACCCGGACACCACAGCGTAACTTTGGGAGGGAGGGGGGAGATCAGTGGAGCAGATAGAGCAGGGAACAGCCACAGATCTGGAGGAGGTGTAGATGTAATGTTGAAAGCAGTGTGGGAGAGAGGGAGCGAGAGGGGGAGAGAGAGAGAGGGCGAGGTAAACAGAGTGCCGGAGAATCGAGAGCAGCAGATGTGTGGGCTGAGATTTCGTTCATTACCTCCATTTTTTACCGGCTTTAGTGGGGAATTCCATGTTGCTATCGTCCTATCGTGCTAAATATCCTGTGCGTCGCATAAAAAGATTAAAAAATACTGTTCAAATAAAAGCAGAGTAGAGAGAGGGAGCGAGAGGAGGGCAACTGAAAAAAGAAAAACTAGCCTCAAGTTTAGGTCATTTCAAGAGGAGGAAGAGGAGGAGGTGAGGCTGAACTTGGTGTAAGAGCAGGGAAGTGTGAGGAGAGGCGCGGTGGAGTGGCATGGCGGAAGGAAGTGGAGGAGAAGAGGAGGAAGATGAAGAGGAGGAGGAGGAGGAGGAGGAAGCCCTCCACAGAATGACGGTGATGAGGACCCTGGAGAGGGAGTGGGAGGGGAGGGGGGTTGAATGAGCAGAAGGGAAGAGATGAGGAGCAAAGAGTAATAGCAGAGGAGATATGCGAGTACACAGAGTGTGGTATTGACTGAAGACTTTCCCTGTTAATTGCATATTCCCTGTGATTGCACTGTGCATCGCTGGGCTGCATGACAATCTCTTTCCGTGTCCCTCTCTGTCGTTCTCCCCTCCTGTTCCATGTCGTCGTCGCCCCCTCCTCCCCCGCGCTCCTCTCTCTCTCCTCCCCCCCCCCCCCCCCCCCCCCACTAACTTTGATCCGTTTCCTTAGACAAAGAGAGAGCCAGGAACACTGTGAGAGACAGAGAGAAGGAAGGGCGAGAGCACGGAGGGAGAGAATTAGAAAGAGAAAGAGCGTAACCCAAGATGAGTTAAGGTACATGGTGGAGGGATGAGTGAAAGAAAAACGGCGACAGTGTAAAATGCCCCCAAACACTAAATGTCTATATGATCGATGGAAATGTAGAGCAAAGTTACAGTGGGCGTTTGGACCACTGAGCATCCGCCGTGAGAGTGCGGACGGTCCGCGCACACAGGGTCCGCACGGATCTTATCCATCAAGGTGGAAAACCCTGGTTCAGGGCCCTGTGACGGCGCTCCGACACACTGGTAAAGAGCCGTTGAACACCCAACCCCAAGGGCCCTCTCATCCACACAGCCGAGCAGCAACGGAGACCAATATGACAACGAGAGGGCGACAAAAAGTTGGTCGAAAACTAGCCCCCCGTCTTATAAATGGAAGAGCACATTTTGCTGTCATTAAAGAGGGGTGAGTTATGGGACTGATGAAGTATGATTGTGTTAAGGGGTTAAGGAAAGTGAAGGGGGTTTGAATTGACCACAGAGTCAATCACAACTCTAACAGGAGTCTGCAGCCGACACTGCTGCTCAATCAATGCTGTGAGAAACAAAATACAGAAAATTGTTCCAAACTACTCCCATTAAATTGAAAATCAGACCATGTCACCCACATTTTCAAAATAAAACACTCAACATTTTTACAGGGGTTTCTGTTTTCCATATAATTACCACGAGAATAGGGACTGCTCTCTGGTGAGCATCAGAGACTCTCAACACAAGTAGTCACACACACACACACACACACACACACACACACACACACACACACACACACACACACACACACACACACACACACACACACACACACACACACACACACACACACACACACACACACACACACACACACACACACACACACACACACACACACACACACACACACACACACACACACTTATGAATTATCTTCTTGTGACTGTATGTGAGCACCCAGGTGTATTCCTCCCTATTTAACGTACAGAGACTAACGTACACCAATGTCATACATCATCAGCATGTATAAAACAGAGGTTTACACTTAAAGAAATTCAACAAACCCTATTATAAGACACATATAAATAGACCCACTTCTCACCAACATGAATAGGCTGACAGGAAAAGATGCAAAAGCATATGCTTTGCGTCATCTGACATGATCAAAACAATATGGGCCTTGCGGGATTACACAACTTCTAAAAAGATGTTATTTAATTAACACTATGTACTTGGTAATACAAAGGGTGCTTTCAAACAGACACACAACGAAATGAAGAATATCGCAGCGAAGCGAACAGAGTATTGAAATCAAGTGAAAGATTAGAATGAACGACCTCGTGGTAAAAGTCTTTGAAGCTTAATCAAAGAGGACATGACCCGGCAGTAATAGTTATTTGAAAGTATTTGACCCTTATTAAACCGTATCGGACCGGGGTAAGGACATTGGCGCACCTCTCACTCTGTCTCCCTTTCAGTTAATCAGCCGTCTTAAATCTCCCCTCTTCCGACTTACACACACACACACACACAGACACACACACACACAGACACACACACACACATACACACACACACACACATGCACACACACAGACTTGTCTCCAATACATCAATTTCAATTCTGTCGTAAGGGAGCAGACCAAAAGACAGCCTTTCATGTGTTCAGTGTTCCTCAGTCTTGCACTTCCATCGTCTTATCGATCACCCTGGAGCTTCCCCATACTATTTCTGTCTCTATCCCTTCGTCCGCTTTCCTCCCTGCACCTCTCTGTTCATCACCGGCCTGTCATCCCTTTCCTCCCTCCCTCCCCCACTCCCTCCCTCACTCCTATCCTCACTCCCTCACTCCATCACTCCCCCCGCCCTCTATATTTCTTTCTCTCTGTTTTCATCTCTTCATCTCATTGGTTGTTGTTTTTCTTCCCTTCCTCATTGTTCCCCTTATTTTCCTTCTGGTTTTCAACACGCTGCCCTTCAGACACTGTCTCTAATGACCTTTGCTCTTATCAATTCATCCCTCCGCCTTTCCCTTTAATACCTGTGACCTGTAACTATATTGATTTCTGTCAAACCTTCTGCAGCTTGTTTGGTGTTGACTTGATTCTCCATTTCATCTGTCTGTCTTCTCTCTGGGTTATGGTTCAGTTATTCATTTTTTTATTGCACCGCTATTTACACTATGGATATATTGCACGGGCTATCAGATTTGTTTTATTCAATCGAGCATATAAATGTCTTGCCTGAATCTAAATTCTCTACCGCTTTCAAACTCTCTCTCTATTTCTCTCTATTTCTCTCTCTCTCTCTCGCTCTCTGGAAGTCTTCCACTTGAAAGACAGGGGTGAGGTTTGGGGGGCAGCAGATGTCATATTCCCAGATAGAGAGGCAGGGCTAGGGTTCCAGCACCA
The DNA here is from genome assembly GCA_900291075.1 of Melanogrammus aeglefinus. Classification (NCBI taxonomy): domain Eukaryota; kingdom Metazoa; phylum Chordata; class Actinopteri; order Gadiformes; family Gadidae; genus Melanogrammus; species Melanogrammus aeglefinus. The sequence continues at coordinate 68,059 of OLKM01000467.1, read as the reverse complement.
AATTAACTTTCTCTAAAAGTGATGAGGCACCCAAATGAAATGTTACCAGTGGAGATGGATCCGCATTGCTTCTTGTTTGAAGTCGCCCTACAAAATTAATAATGACCGTCTTTGTCTTTGGAAGATAAGGACATGCTGCTGAGAAACAATCTTTCCCTATGAAAAGCGCGTGCATGGGTGTTTTCGTGTTTGCGTGCATGTGTGTGCATGTGTGTTGGTTTCTGTGTATGTGTGCGTGTATGCACGATTGTGTGTGTGCATGTGTGTGTGTGTGTGTGTTCATGTGTCTGTGTGCATGTGTGTGTGTCTGTGTGCATCTGTGTGTGTCTGTGTGTGCGGTGTGTGTCTGTGTGTATTTGTGTGTGTATTATGTGTGTGTGTGTGTGTGTGTGTGTGTGTGTGTTGTGTGTATTTGTGTGTGTGTGTGTGTGTGTGTGTGTGTGTGTGTGTGTGTGTGTGTGTGTGTGTGTGTGTGTGTGTGTGTGTGTGTGTGTGTGTGTGTGTGTGTGTGTGTGTGTGTGTGTGTGTGTGTGTGTGTGTGTATGAGATCCAGAGTCAGAGATAGGCAGAAAGTGAGCATTGGAGAGAAGAGACATGCAAAACAAAGATGACTAGCGGTACCATACTGAGCTATGGTTTAGACCCATGATTTTTTGAGGGAGGTGCTGTGTGAGTGTGTGTTTGTGGGTGTGGGTGCTTGTGTGTGTTTGTGGGTGTGGATGCTTGTGTGTGTTTGTGTGGGTGCTTGTGTGACTGCCCAGTAACCATCAAGAGAGGAATGAATCATACCATAGATATTGAATTTGTCTTCCCTCAACCCTAGGGCCTATCACATTTTTGCAGGACGTATTCAAGTAAGCCCTGAAAGTGCAAATATTAGATGTTAGAATGGCGATCTCATTGCCAAAGTGTGCTACCAGCGGCATACCTAATTCGATCCCTGACCATGTAAAGTCCGGCTCCTAATGAATTGTGATAGCAGTTTGGACTGCAAGTTCAAAGTCAACCCTATTAGCTGGCCGCAATGATTGATATTCACAAAGATTTGAGAAAGAAAAAGAATGTACAATTATCATTGGCCACTTGTACAATGTTTATGAATACTAAAGCTTTTATTTAATTTTGCCCACCAAAACATTATAGACATTTTACATTTTTGGTAGCAAATGGCACGTGTTTGTTTACATTGTCAGGTCCTCATACACAGACAAACGATCCTGCATGGACTTGAAACACAGGTGGTCCTTCATTCAAGATGCACGTGATTACTTTAATTATTTTGTCAACCACTGAACTTAATTAACTAGGCCACACATTGGAATAGATTAATTTGGTCTACATTTCCCAAAGAACAGTTTCAACCAGTATGCAGCAACATTAATTGCGGAAAAAAAGCCATCGAAATGAACAAACAGGTGGCTAGATTTAGAGGTCCAAAAATAGCACCTTAAAGTATTCCACACAGCGTGATGGAACAGCGAACAGCCAGGACGGACCGCATTATGACATTTAAGGAAATGACTAACTGAACCTCCAGCTATTCCTCTTTTATTACCTCTTTTACTAAAGCCGTTGTTTTCTAGAAAGTAAACAGTCAGATGTTTATAGGCCGTTTTCCATTAAATACTTTTTGAAATACTACTTTTTCGTTTGAAGACCATCGAAGCGCTTATCCTTGGGGACAATTCCAGTCCATACCGCACACAACCCAAGTGCTACTTTGAGCCATGTGCTACCAAACATTTGTTTTTTCTATATTTGTCCCTTGGTTGATATAATTATGCTCATCATTCTAGACCAATAGTAATGTCACAGACATACCATACGACGAACATCAACCCCACACACACACACACACACACACACACACACACACACACACACACACACACACACACACACACACACACACACACACACACACACACACACACACACACACACACACACACACACACACACACGCACGCACGCACACACACACACACACACACACACACACACACACACACACACACACACACACACACACACACACACACACACACACACACACACACACCTATATTTTTATTTGTATTGTATTGTATTGTATTTGCAAACACCAAACTCCATTGCTGTTAAATATAAAATACATTCAATAGGAGAAGAAGTACATGGGAAAGGACTACAGCATACCAGACACCTCAAACATCTTTGATGTGGTTCAGCTTCCCCCGATGGGACAGGAATTGTTCCAAATGGACATCAAGCCAAACCCTCTTCTCATTTCTCACAGGGAGACAAGAGGCCCATGCTCTAACTCTCTACACTGACAACTGCACAAGCCCGCCACGGAATACCCTCACGCCGCAAGGACGCAGATGGGTAGGTCAAAAGTGGGGTGGGCAGATGCTTCGAGTGGACGGCCCTCAAGAGGCTAGCCATTGGCTTGTGTTGCGAACAGACCATCATCCTGATACTGGAGGTCACTGGCCAGATTGTCGAGAGTGTGAGAGACAAACGGAAGACCTCTGCACCAACCACCACTGCGATTTACCTCAAACCTCACACCCACAACAAAGAATTTTACCAAATCTCAGCAACCACTTCTTTGTGAGGAAAGCTATGCTTGCATGCTGTCACTGTTTACATTCTTCTCTGAGATGTGTCAGGTGTTGCCATAAACAGAGCTTCTAGACTGAATCACTTGAAAAGTCCACAGGGACCAAACACTGCAATGGGCAATAGGAGAAGGTTTAGAAATGGAGTTTATTTTACCAGTAGACATTACTACTATCAGTACGTTCCTTTCAGTCTTAAAAGCGTATTTGCAATTGAACACAGGTCCAAATAAAGTTATTATCATCACTGGACAAAGCTGTGATTGGAAACTTCAGGATTTTAATGGACCCAGCTGTGTGAGGCCCTTTCAGTCCACTGCAGTGGAGAGTAAGCATTATTTTTAGAAAAATGATTTCCTCTCATTCAAATCCAAAGCTCAGTAGATATAAACCACAAACTAATCAACACAACTCTTATCAACAAACAAGCTGCGCACGCAGAGCTTTCCTGGGGTTTATGGTTTATTTGAAAGCTGACTGAGGGCTCCTATGCCCCAGAAAAGGTTCCTGTGCATTATTTAAGATTCCTGTGCACCATTGAAGGTTTCTCTTAACCAGTGAATGTTCCACTGCACCAGTGAATGTTCCACTGCACCAGTAAAGGTTCCTATGCACCAGTGAATGTTTCACTGCACCAGTGAATGTTCCTATACACCAGTAAAGGTTCTTATGCACCAGTGAGGGTTCATGTGGGCCAATTAACGGGTTCCTGTGCACTATTGAAGGTTAACGCGCACTAGTGAGGGTTTGTTTGAACCAGTGAGTGTTCATTTGAATCAGTGAAGGTTCCTTTTGACCACTGAAACTGCTGCACCACAGCAGAATCTTTGACTTGGACTCGTTCACGAGCGTAAATAATGCGTGGCTAATGAAACCTTTCATGGTGCAAAGTAAAAGGGTAGCATTAAGCAAAGATTAAGGCCAAATGAAAAATCATTTGACTTTCATTATTTTTTGTCATCTTAAATTATGAAAAAAGCAGGGATGTTGACCATTAGAACAGAGCTTTAACAACGTACAAGATCCTTCCCCATGAGATAAGAGTTCTGCGTCACTAATTAAGGCGCGTGCCATCCATATGGGCAGGTGGGGCAGCGAACTACTTGCAAAAGCATGCTCCCAAAAAAATGGTTCCTCAGTAAATCATTGCTCCAAGTCTATTTTTAATAATGTGATTGTCACATTAACTATCAATAGTTTTCTGTAGGCTTTCCGACTAATTTTGGTCTGTTGACATAAAATTGTGGATGATGGTGGCGATTCTAGTTGAGTTTAACGTGGCATGCAGTGTTGGGGCAGGGCAGCTCAGCGACCGCTTTCCGCCGTATGTTTATCACATAATCCTGCAGGCTGCAATAAGAATTGCAATCCGCGCTAAAAGACGCCTATATGGTCGTAAAGTAGTCTGCCCCATGGTCGTATTCTAGAACTGTTGTTGTTTTTACGCAAATTATTCCGCCAGTATCTTTCGTTGTTTCTATATCAGATGCAGATGTGACGAGTGGTGTTGCACCTGTGATTAACAGTGTTGAGTTTGTTAAAACAAACATTTGAGAGGTTCAAATCAGAAGAGAAGCTATCAAATAACTTGGCGGGACAAGTTGTTTGATGTAAAAGTTGTTTAAAGTTGTTTAATATAGCTCAAAATATGCACATTAAAAAATCATATCAATGTTGGGTGTGGTCATCATACGCCAGTAGTTTCTCCCCCACTGAAATTTAGGGTCACCACACGCTACTGTAAAGCACCATAGAACACTCATATCCAATGTGGGATATGACCTTGTCAGCAATGTGGGCTGACCTTGTCAGCCAGCATGAAGCCTGAGTATGTTGAAAAGAAAATGGATATCCAGCTCAAGATATGCTTTGGTTACACTATAGAAGTTTTAGTAGAAAAATATAGTATACTTTTGAAAGATATTATGTATTTAGTAAACTGAAAATAATTTAGTAAGTTTAAATAAAGTCATGAATTCTTTTAATGTATTTAATAACGCGATAATTCTATCTTTTTCAGACTTCTGTACATGCTATTTATTGCATCTTTTTCTTACTCCTTATACATTATCATGGTCACCAATACATCTTAATCCATGACATATCTTTCACCTTAAATTAGGCATGTGACATAAGATGTAATTCATTCTCCATAGGCCTACATATTATGATGTTGGAAGCCATGGGGTTAAAGTATCTCTATATTATTCTTCTGTATGATTGCATCCAGCTTCCAAGACATGCTTTAAATGTATTACCTATTAAATTCAAGTGTGAAATGAAATATAACCCTCCTTCTTATTCATATTTCAATTCACACCTCAGTGCTTTGCCAGCTATTTTGCCAGCAGTGACCCAGTGGTAGCCTGGCTGTGCCCGCCAAAGTAATTCCACCCAATTTTCATTTCCCTTCAGTACTACATCTGGGTCTGCGGTATGCTAACGGGTTTTCTCCGTCCAAATTGTGTGCGTCCAATCAGCGAACAGAGGGAGTGGCTGAGAACAATGACGTTAAAGTCAGCTCTCGTTGACGGACATCTTCAACGTGATTCCCGGCCAAACGTTAGTGATTGGTTATGGCAGACCCACAGCGGCACTGGGCAGATCCAATAGTTTTAAACTTCAACAGACACCCGCCTTCACGTTAGTCTATAGTGGCGAAGTCACGCCTCTTCCGGTAGAGCCCAAGGGACCTATGAGATCGAAAAATATGAACGGGTTTCGATGGAGAGAAAGTAATTATTTTCTGGTCCCAGTCTTTATATGCCCCCGGATTACCCATAGGTTGTTTGTGGATTTAAATGATAATTTTTCATGCTAAGAAAACTAAACATTTTCGTGAAGAAGTTTGATAATGTTTTTTTTCCCAAGGGGAGGATAAAAGAATCAAAAGTAGTGAAAAACATTATAAATTGGGGCATGTGGAGAGTTTCAGTTATGCCGATGGGGAGATGGACGGTCTTGTCCACGCCAGTCACAGGGAGCGTGACGGCACATACGAGACATGTAGCCTTTCTCATTGTGTTTTCTCTACAGCCCTTAACTGAACAATTGCACAATAAACGGTCAAACTCTTGACATGAAAAATTATCATTTAAATTTATCATTTAAATCCACATACAACATATGTGTAATCATATAAAGACTGGGACCAGAAGATAACTACTTTCGCTCCATTGAAACCCATACATATTTTCCGATCTCATAGGTCCCATGGGCTCTACTGGAAAGGGCGTGACTTCGCCACTATTGAGTAGGTCCAGACACTCTGTGCAAAATGAAATGAAGTACGAGAGTCTGGTAGAACCAGGCTAACCCAGTGGAGGGCATGTTAAAAAAATCACTGTCCCTAGTTAAAGGACAGCAAAGGTACAATAGGAAGGAGTGGGGTTGTACCTCTGCAAGACTTGAGAAAGAGGGTGGGGAATGAGAGCCGGGCGAGATGGAGGGAGTAACAAAAGAGATTATACATACCGAGTCATATACAGACAGGAAGGAAGACAGAGACAAACAGGGGGACGTTGAGAGAAGGGACTGTGGAAGTAGAGAACTAAGGTAGCTAAATTGACTTTGAGGAGGTTAAACTTTGTGTCTATACCCAGAAGAGACTTATTACGATGATAAGAGAATCAAAGAAAGTCTGTGAGAGAGAGCGAGAGAGAGAGAGAGGGAGACGGAGAGAGAGAGAGAGAGAGAGAGAGAGAGAGAGAGAGAGAGAGAGAGAGAGAGAGAGAGAGAGAGAGAGAGAGAGGAGAGAGAGAGAGAGAGAGAGAGAGAGAGAGAGAGAGAGAGGAGAGAGAGAGAGAGAGAGAGAGAGAGAGAGAGAGAGAGAGAGAGAGAGAGAGAGAGAGAGAGAGAGAGAGAGAGAGAGAGAGAGAGAGAGAGAGAGAGAGAGAGAGAGAGAGAGAGAGAGAGAGAGAGACGGAGAGAAAGAGAGAGACGAGACATAGATTTTATTAAGCGGCATGGAAGGGAAAACATCAGGGGAAGTGTTTGGCTTCTTTACCTGCATTGTTAGACAACCTAATTAGGTTATCTGCTAATTAGCTTGTTTTGATTCACCGAGTCACCTTGACCTGGGTTCAGGCTATTGGCAAGTAACTGGAGAAATACACTGTAATGAAGGATCACGTCTCCAGAGCGCCGCACACACACACACACACACACACACACACACACACACACACACACACACACACACACACACACACACACACACACACACACACACACACACACACACACACACACACACACACACACATACACACACATACACACATACACACACACACACACACATACAAACACCTGTGACTCACACAAATACATCACTGGGATTAAATATATAAGACAGCTATCAGACAGGCTTGAGTGTATGTATGTGTGTGTGTGTGTGTGTGTGTGTGTGTGTGTGTGTGTGTGTGTGTGTGTGTGTGTGTGTGTGTGTGTGTGTGTGTGTGTGTGTGTGTGTGTGTGTGTGTGTGTGTGTGTGCTCACACACACACAAACACACACACACAGAAACACACACACACATTGCTCGTGTCAGCTTGTAGCATATTTTTCTATAGTTTATTTTCTAGATCACGTATTTCTGCTTTTCTTTCCTCTCTCTCTTTAAAACTCTGACATAGCACCTACAGCATGAACACAACGTGTTAATCAGATTAACAAATACAAGGAAATATAGCTGTCATTACTCTCTTTGTGACTGCTCTTCACTAGTAAAAAAACTCAGTATGATGCTCTTATTTCTCCCATCTAGGATGAGTGAAGAACCTCCTTATCTCATCAGATGTTACCCTATGTCTATGCTAATATGTCAGAAATGATATGGCCCAGCAGATCAGGAGACTACAGTTTAAGAAAGTCCTTTAACAGCCCTCCGAGGTCTCCCTGCCTTAGCGATTTGCGGAGGGAGCCTTTCAGACTCCTGTGGCCTGGACAAGGTTCACAGGCTGGTCTGCAGGCTTCCGTGAGGTGGAGACCAAAGTTGGCATGTATTCAGAGAATTGGGAGAAATTCTTGGCAGTTGCCTTGAATTCAAAATGTGAACTTCTAGTAAAAGGTTTGACAATTTTGCTTCCCCCCACAATAGAGGCACCCTACCTCAAAACAAAATCCATGTTGTCTTCGGCTTATGCTCTTGGATGGTGCTTATGTGATCATACATAATTCAATGGCTGAAATGTATTCTTGTTTGCCAGCATGTTACAGCTTCTGCAAAGTGCCTCACGGCCGAAGCGCTTATGTGATCATACATAATTCAATGGCTGAAATGTATTCTTGTTTGCCAGCATGTTACAGCTTCTGCAAAGTGCCCACGGCCGAACCCTATGTTGTTTTTTTATTGAAGGGGACTGTTTTTAATCGTCGTATTTTCAAAATGCTTACAAGCCTAAGAGATGGCGCATGTGGTTGCATGTTTCCAACAATTGACAAAGGTCAACAATTTTATTTTATTTTTTTACTGTTACATAATTGTAGTGGCATACAATAACAAAATGCTATAATGCATTACATTTTACATTCGATAATCCTTTCCTCTTTAGGGAATTCTCCAGTAATGCTGAAATAAAAAACATAAGGCAACGATTCTCATTTCAACCCACTGTATGTGTTTATGTCGATATGAATGGCTTAACATATGATTTACAAAAATGTGTACAATTGCATAACCCTCTTTAGTCTGGTTTCCTGTCCTACAACACAAGGCAATATGTCCTGTCTCTCCTCCAGACAATTAGCATCCTGAAGGCAGCACCTCACAGATTAGGACTTCTATCTCCACCTGGATGAATGGCTGTAGGTGGAATACCAATAGAGTCGCCCTGCTGTCTGATGTGTTCGTAGTGTTTCACCAAAGCTGGCTGTTGGAAATGTCTGTATATCCATACAGCGCTCGGATGAAAGGTTTCAATGGGGGCTGTATAGAACTGGATAAGATACTTTCATGAGCTATTTCTAACCCACTTTTTACATTTATAACCTTGTTTTATATGTGAACACATTTCCCGTAATCACTGTTTAACTTACCCTCTTTCAAAATGGTGCCCGAAATTTAAGCTTGTGCTATCTTGGTAAAGTCAGCATCGAACATGCATGAGGTGTTACCAAACACCTGATATTAAGACATCATGATTGGAAGTCAAATAGAAACTCAGGCCACAGGAATTGGTTATCTGAGGGAAAAAGTACGACTCGGTATGGTATAATTAATACCTCATTGGTGTTTGCTGCAGCAGATGCAGAGTAATCCCTGATGGGGTGGAAAGCACTCGTTTGCGATGCGATGTGTGCAATGAAAGGGAGTGCTGCGAAGCAATATTAACAACCAGCCCAAAAGATCAACAAGAAATGAAAAGTGGTCCTCTGCAAACAAGTATTTTATAGTGTGGGGAAATGTCCTGCCAATGATTGTTTGCCAATGGAAATTAAAAAGATAAAACCAAGCTTAATATTGGGGAATATTAAATAGGGAGTGTGTGGGGGGGGTTACAAAGAATTGTTCCGCTGATCTCTCTCTCTCTCTCTCTCTCTCTCTCTCTCTCTCTCTCTCTCTCTCTCTCTCTCTCTCTCTCTCTCTCTCTCTCCTCTCTCTCTCTCTCTCTCTCTCTCTCTCTCTCTCTCTCTCTCTCTCTCTCTCTCTCTCTCTCTCTCTCTCTCTCTCTCTCTCTCTCCTCTCTCTCTCTCTCCCTCCCTCTCTCTCTCTCTCTCTCCCTCTCTCTCTCTCTCTCTCTCTCTCTCTCTCTCTCTCTCTCTCGCGGGAGAGTACAAACTGGCCTAAGATCTCTTGGTTCCACACCCACCCACGTTAAGTTTTTGAGGTCAAGTCATTCACAGGTGTGATTAAGTAATGGATCTTAGTTGTTTTAACTTCAACATTATTTGGCTATTGAGGATAATTATTATTTTTAAATGGCCTTGAATTCTTTGTGTATGTGTGAGCATGTGTGTGTGAGTGTTCCTCTTGTTATTGTGGTTAATTTATAGGTTATTGTGACCACTAGATGTCACTCAAGAGTGGCAATTCTTGAATGGTTTGGAAAATCAATGTGCACTGTGTGTGTGTGTTTGTGGCAATTCTTGAATGGTTTGGAAAATCAATGTGCACTGTGTGTGTGTGTTTGTTTGTCAGTGAGTGCACGCACGGATGTGTGCGCGTGTGCGTGTGTTTGTTTGTGTGATTTCTTAATAGATTTCCTCAGCATTTGCATCTCATCCCATTTAAAGATGAGTTCAATAATAAACAACTTCAAAGAAGTGCCCATCTTGTTTTTAATGCATGCATAAAAAATAATTCCAAACAAAGAGCTCAGGGAAGATAAACGCACAATCAGAGAGAGAGGTGTGTAAATTACAGAACAAAGCCGAACGTAAAAGCTGAAGCCATCTGGTTGGGTGTTCTTTGTTACAGCTGTTGGACTCATGAACACACACGTACACACATGCTCTCTCTCTCTCTCTCTCTCTCTCTCTCTCTCTCTCTCTCTCTCTCTCTCTCTCTCTCTCTCTCTCTCTCTCTCTCTCTCTCTCTCTCTCTCTCTCTCTCTCTCTCTCTCTCCTCTCTCGATTCACCCACGCCACTATCCAACACACATGCACGATTGTGCACACACACACACACACACACACACACACACACACACACACACACACACACACACACACACACACACACACACACACACACACACACACACACACACACACACACACACACACATATATTCTCTCTTGTGGCCTTATTCCCTGCAGGATACTGACTATATTGTAATCTGATTCTGTCCAGGAATATAGTGAGGGGTATATGTCACTTTGGGAGTTAATGTAATTGTAAATGAGAGTGAGAGTAAACAGCATCCTGGAGCCAGACTGAGTGTGTACGTGGAATTAGTAGGCAGGTCCCATGCATACCCTATAACCTTGGCATCACTCTATGTTTTGCATTACTAAGCTTTCTATTTGGATAAGCCACAGATTCAAAAACAAATGGCGTGATACAGACAGTTAGACAGGGTTTCAACAAGATGGAGGACAAGTTGGTGGTCAAGGTATTGATTGATTGGTTGATTGATGGGTTAGCAACAGCTCTTCTTGTATTCCATCTAGGAATGTGCACCGACAACACAAACCCTGTTGTAATATATAATACTCAAAGGTGTGTCAAAATGTGTTTTGTATCTGTAAGCAAAATACTGTACGGTTTCTTCAATGGTGGTCGGACATATTCCAGCCAGACAGGAGTGCGATTTTGCCTCAAGGTAAAATGTGCCAGAGGCAGAGTTTGTATTTGCACCATTTTGTTTTTGGTTAATGATATAGCTATAATAATTAATTAATAATTGTTTACTTCTTCCTTTGGCCTCAAGTCTTCAGAAGGTTTCCCTGAAGCTCATATAATGGGCGGGTGTAATTGGTTGGACCTTGGCTCTTCGTGCGGACGCCGGCCGGGAGCCAGGGGAAACGGCCTGCTCAAAGCCGCTGTGCCAGGAAAGACAGAGGAAACAGGTGTGCCCCCGGGGATTACAGGTAGGGCTGTCAAGAGCAGGTACGGTCAGAGGGCGTGCACTGAGTGCGTCACAATCAGAGATGATATCGTAAAATGGTTGACTGACTGGGCAAGAAAATCATTACCATCTAAAACTGATGAGCACAGTACAGGTCTTTCTGTTTACACCTAGTTAAAGTAGTACCCTCTCTGTATATACCAAGTGTTAGTAGTTCTCTCTGTGTATACACCTAGTTTAGGTAGTACTCTCTCTGTATATACCATCACATATAAGTAGTCTATCTGTATACCCCAAGCTAAAGTAGTACTCTATCTATACGGCCTAAGCTAACTATAACTCTGTCTGTGTAGGCTCATGTTAACCTAGAGCATTTACATTTACTCATTAAAATGATATAAAGCTATCTTTTGATGACGCCACCAGGGAGCTCTCATGGTACCCTGCCCTGGATAGCTACCTGCTGGCGTTACTGTGTTATAATAAATAATACTATTTTATAGTCATAAGTCTGCCGTGTGCGTTTCCAATTGTCTGCTTAAACAGTTGGAACTTTATTAGTTTTAATACATGACAGCGGCCTTGTCTTATAACATTGCAGACACAATGTTGACCAATGGGTCGTGACGGTGGGCCTATCTATAACTGCGGTTTCATGCTGTCACCACGGTTTCAGATACATTGACCCACATTGCCTCTGTTCCACACCCATGTTTATTTGTTATCATCTTTATGAAGAGATATAGGTAACACATTTATAAGAAACACTGGGATGTACCTCCTCATTTTGTTAACCACATTCCACCCAAACAACCGCAAATGACTCCCTCAATTTAAAAATATGTGTTAACTTATTATTATCATTATTGTTTGGGTTGATTGATCGTTGTTCATCTCTGCATGAGATTGTTGAAGTGCACTGCCTTGATAAAGAGGACGAATACAGCCATGTGTTAAGCTGTTGAGAGATCGACGGACTTAAAAAACAACAGAGTATAGTCAGTCAGAGAGTCAAAGACTAAGCAAAACATCTGACTTCAAGTTGTAGCCTTTCACTCTTTAGGGAATACATTTGCTGATTAGCACACTCTGTTCCTATGTTTAAGGTATTTTTTCTGTTTTGAGAAAAACAGACTTTTGCCAGGCTGCGGTCTGCAAATCCAATAACCATTTGCACTTAGCAGGCTGTGCTTACGCCTTATCTATCCTGAAATGACATGAAATGTTTCAATAGAATATTAGTTTGCTCCATTTTCTGTCTTCTTTCTTTTAGCCTTGGGACATTTTCCCTGTCACCAAAGCTAAGAATATCTATAAAACGGTTTACAATATCAGATCAAATCAGATGCTGCCGGCCCCCTGTTGTTTGCTCGGAAATATTGTATAAAAAGTATCTCACAATAGGCTTCGGGCTGTCGTGACGTAACTGAAAGATTATGCTGTGACTTTAGTCTAATCTATTCCCTTTAGTTTAGTTAGCAGACAGTTTTAGCTAAAGAGGCTCATGGTGAACTCGACAGGTAGCAGGTTGGCACTGGGTAACCAATCCTGTACCTTCTGACTGGGAGCTGAACAGCCTACACACACTACACTATCCTGCTCCCTGCCTGCGTTAATTACAGGTATTACAGAATGGGACATTTTAACACCTGTAACCTTCCCATAATATTACACTCCATACTTGATATGTTGTATCATAAAACTGATACATGCACAAAACCATGTGTTGCAAATACTCTTGTATTGCCATAAGCATAACATTGCAGGCCCCGTCATCCTGTATGCCACAGAATGCCAACTGAGTTCAATGCCATGTTCCTGACCCATCAGCCAATCAGCAGCTCTGGTCAACCTTGTCCTCAGAATATAAAGTGCTGCTTACAGCCAATCAGCATCTCTGCTCATCCTTGTCCTCTACCTACAATATAGAGTGGTTCTAACAATGGCACAGAGTTCCGTGATACAGTGAATACTCAGTCAAACCCACAACACAGAAGCTTGCATCCCATTATCTTCTTGATGATCTGTTGGAGGAAGTAACCCACCAACTAACGAGACATTTCTTTTGTTTTCACAGTTCCAAGCATGAGTAGGAAACATGCACATTTTCAAATCTGTTTGTTGTCACTTGTGTGTGTGTGTGTGTGTGTGTGTGTGTGTGTGTGTGTGTGTGTGTGTGTGTGTGTGTGTGTGTGTGTGTGTGTGTGTGTGTGTGTGTGTGTGTGTGTGTGTGTGTGTGTGTGTGTGTTTGTGTGTGTGTGTGTGTGTGTGCGTGTTTGCATATGTGTGTAGGCTATGTTCTGTGATTTTGAGTTATTTATACATGTATGCAAATGTGTATTCATATCCATGTTCCCATGGATGACACTTGTACTATTTCGTAAATCAGTTCATTTGTGTCATGTGTAGGTGTTTGAATGTGTATCATGCATTTGTTTTGGCAGAGACTGTGTCCTATTGTAGATAGACAGTTGCGTTAAGCAACCAATCAACACAGCAGAATGTCGAGACCTTGGCATGTATGAGGATTTTAATTGTGTAATGGAATTGAAAAGTGTTTTTTAATTCATCCAAGAATGTTTGTGCTGTACTGCATGAACATAATTCATGAAAACATAAGTTATGATTTACTTTGTATAGACTTTTTTTTGTTTTCTAAATAAAGTTATTAAAAATAAACAGCCCCAGACCTGGAGAATATATAATACCACATGTTAATGATAGTTACATACGTAACTACACATACAGAACTTACATATGTTTGAGTTATAACAGAATTTATATTACTTATTCAGTGTCTATTATTTAGTTCATTCATGTGATGGTTTCAACATAAATGTCATGGACACACACACACGCACACACGCACACACACACACACACACACACACACACACACACACACACACACACACACACACACACACACACACACACACACACACACACACACACACACACACACACACACCAACACATATTCACATGCTGTACTATTAGTCCATGGCATAAACTAGAATGAAGACCTTAACATGCAAACTGGTCGATTTATAATTCGGGGTTACTAGCATGGGAGAAAATAGGGATACCCCAGCCAAATATGATTCCTTGCTTTTGAACAGAAATGCATTGTCTATGATGGATGTTTTCACTAGTATTCAGATTAAACACAGATGTCAGTGAAATGAATGTGGATATGCTGAACAGATTGATGGTCCTTCCTCCAAGATCAATACTGTCACGCTGCTCCTTATGACGATTTGTCAGGTAAGTCATCTCTTTCCAATCAGTAGCTCAAAGGATCTGGTGGAATAGCAGCTCTACAGTTTCTCAGCTTTCTGATTGTCACCTTTTGTTTTTAATCCTGCTCACCTGATGTTGGAGGGAGTTGCCATCGCTGTGTTGACCATATGGCATGCTTATTATGGTCTGGCAGAAAATTCTAATGAGACCACCGCCTGGCAAAGACATCTCTATGCACAAAACGTCCACGGTAAACAGAACACACAGCCAGCAGTTCACACAGACCCATTCAGAATCAGACACGCTCAAATACACACACAAACACACAAACAAAAATTGTCACAAGCACACAAAAACAGTCACAAGCACACACACACACACACACACACACACACACACACACACACACACACACACACACACACACACACACACACACACACACACACACACACACACACACACACACACACACACACATCATTAAAGGATGGGCACTTTGGTGTGACATCTAGTGGCTGTGACCGACCCCATCTACTGCCTTTCTAAAGCATGCTTTGGAAGCATTGTCTACTACAGGTATATACACTTTTACAAATGTCCCAGGATAAAGTCTGTTGTACTGTGTCTATGGTGCTGTACATCTAAGTCTACACAATGTATTTTAAATGCAGAGTTATATTCCATGTCCTGAAGGGATGAACACACATTTAAACTAACGGACACAAACACACACACACACACACACACACACACACACACACACACACACACACACACACACACACACACACACACACACACACACACACACACACACACACACACACACACACATACATCACACATATCACACAGACGCCAAATTAATGTTATTAGGTGTTGAGGTTGCTAACCTTCATCAAAACATTTTAATCCCATATGCATCCTAGATACGTACATAGTATAATCATAGATACATGATATAATCCCAAATACATGATATAATCTAGACACATGGTATACACAAATGGACAAAATCGTTGGTACCCCTCTGTTAATGAAAGAAAAACCCACAATGGTCACTGAAATAACTGACAAAAGTAATAATCAATAAAAATGTACTGAAAATTAACCAATGAAAATCAGACATTGCTTTTGAATTGTGGTTAAACAGAAAAAACAAACTAATGAAACAGGCCTGGACAAAGATTGAAAATAATGTTGACCATAGGGAAATGTTAAACTAAGGTTGTGTCCTCTAATTAGCATCACAGGTTTCAAACTTGTAATCAGTCAGTCTGCCTATTTAAAGGGTGAAAAGTAGTCACTGTGCTGTTTGGTGACATGGTGTGTACCACACTGAACATGGACCACAGGAAGCGAAGGAGAGAGTTGTCTCAGGAAATTAGAAAGACAAAAATATATAGACATGCATGTAAAAGAATAAAGGCTATAAAACCATCTCCAAGGCAGCTTGAAGTTCCTGTGACTACAGTTGCACACATAATATTAGTTCAAAGTTTAAAGGTCCATGGGACTGTAGCCAACCTCCCTGGACGTGAACGCAGGGAGGAAATATTTATGACAAAAACTAGAAGAGAAGGATAATAAGAATGGTAACCAAAGAGCCCAGAAACAACTCTCCAAAGAAATTAAAGGTGAACTTCAAGGGTACAAGGTACGATCAGTGTCAGATCGCACCATCCGTCGTTGTTTGAGCCAAAGTGGACTTCATGGGAGACGACCAAGGAGGACACCACTGTTGAAAGCAAATCATAAAAAAGCGAGACTGGAATTCGCCAAAATGCATATTGACAAGCCACAAAGCTTCTGGGAGAATGTGCTATGGACAGATGAGACAAAACTGGAGCTTTTTGGCAAGGCACATCAACTCTATGTTCACAGACGTGAAAAATGAAGCATACCAACAAAAGAACACTGTCCCTAATGTGAAACATGGAGGAGGCTCAGTTATGTTCTGGGGCCGTTTGCTGCATCTGGCACAGGGTGTCTTGAATCTGTGCAGGGTACAATGAAATCTCAAGACTATCAAGGCATTCTGGAGAGAAATGTGCTGCCTAGTGTCAGAAAGGCTTGGTCTCAAGTCGCCAGGGTCATGGGTCTCCAACAAGATAATGACCCACAAAACACACAGCTAAAAGACATCACCCAAGAAATGGCTAGGAGCAACAGACATTGGACCATTTCTGAAGTGGCCTTCCTATGAGCCCTTGATCTAAATCCTATTGAACATCTGTAAGAAGGAACTGTAAACATGACCATCTGGGAAGGCACAGGCCTACGCTTCAAACCTGAAGACAACTGGGGCAGTTTGCTAATTGAAGATTGGCCAAAATACACTGTTGAACAGGGTGCCCAAAAGTCTCATTGACAGTTTACAAAAAATCCATTTGATGTGCAGCAGTGATTGCCTCAAAAGTTTGTGCAACAAAATATTAAGTTAAGGGTACCATAATTTTTCCCAGGCCTGGTTAATTAGTTTGTTTTTTTAAAATGATTCTGTTGAACCACAATTCATAAGCAATGTCTGATTTTCATTGGTTAATTTTCAGTAAATTTTTATTTATTATTACTTTTGTCAGTTTCAAGTTATTTCAGTGACCATTGGGTTTTTCTTTCATTAACAGAGGGGTACCAACAATTTTGTCCACGTGTGTAATCCTAGATACATGGTATAATCCTAGACACAAATCAAATCATAGACACAAGGGATAATCCTTGAAGATTATATAATCCTAGATACATGCTATATCCTAGACACAAGATCTAATTCTGGACACATGGTATAATCCTTGAAAATGATATAAACCTAGATACATGATATAATCCTAGACCAGTGGAATAATCCTAGATACATGGTATAATCCCAGACACAAAATCAAATTCTAGACACATAATGTAATCCGATATACATTATATAATCCTTGACAAATGGGATAATCCTACATACAAGGTATTGTAATTTGTTTTACAGAGACGGGGTGAAACAGTCTTCTCTAAGGACAATAGCCCTCTAGTGAGTGGGGTTAAACTGTGTTAAAATGCTCTGTGAAACAGTATTTTGGGCTCACTCTGTTAGAGAGGAAACTGGTGTATTCATACTTTACATTTTCTACCACTATTGTTTGCTTTTTTTGCATTTATAGTCTCTATCTGTCCTAGACAGACACAAAGAAATTGCCACGACAATTGTCATGGAACCCCACGGCAAATGCTTTGACCTATACCTCAAGGTATAAAGACAAAAATATTAATTGTGTTCAGTCCCTTACTTTGGTTTGTAACTTTGCCATTCAAATTGGGTTTGGATTGTTTTTTACTCAAATAAGTTTTCTTTGCTTTATATCTTTATATTGATTTACATCAGTTATTTATTGAACAGTCTAGGTGTGTGTGTATGTGGCGCAGGTTCGATGACTGCATGTGTAGAGGACTTTTGTACTCACTTATAACCCCCATAAAGCATGCGATTGATATCTGCACCATCTATCACACACCCTAATGGACACGCACTGCACGCACATACACACACACACACATGTGTACACTAACACACACATACACACACACACACACACACACACACACACACACACACTCACTCACACACACACACACACACACACACACACACACACACACACACACACACACACACACACACACACACACACACACACACACACACACACACACACACACACACACACACACACACACACTGTAGTTGTTATCTTCCCATGTCTTGTGTTGGACGTAGTTAAATGGTTGCCCCTTGGCCACAAACAATCAGAAGGGTGAGCATTGCTTATCCAGGATCCCAAGGCAGTGAGCACAGAGTCGAACAGACCTGTGTCAAGGAATAAAGGTTTTACTCAAGATCAGTCGACTTTGGTGGGAGTCGCTGAATGGAACAGACCACCGGCCATTTGGACATTAAGTGAGGTTTGTTTTTGGTCGTTTTGGTTTATTAATGTTCCCTAGTATTACTATTGATTATATATTTGTATATATTACACATCAACACAACATTTTACATATATAAGATATATCGTTATTTTTAAGATGATAATTTCCTGATGTCCTGTGTTTTTATATGATAGGTAACAAGAGCCATATCATTTGAAGCAAGATGGATGAACGAGCGAAGAAAAGGGAGGCCAGGCACATGTATGTTTACAAATCTTCTACAAGGAAGAGATGTCTTTGTTGCTTAACCTCAATTTGTGAAGCGTTTTTGAAATGTTTAAATAACGACAACAATTCCTACGTTCTTATACTGCACTGCGTCAAAAAAGTTGTACCTGTGCCAGTATTCTGAGGAGACAATCTCATTGTGAGTAACTGCTGTACACAGAAAATGTAAATTATACTCAAAATAGAAAATAGAGCCATCAGTGAACTGCAAGATTATTTAAAAAAAATTAACTGAGATATTTTTCGTTATTTAGAGAGAAAGATTCAGCTAGCTAGGCAACCCCCAGCAATAGCATTTACAGTTTATGTCAGAAAATAAAAGCATAGCTTCTTAAAGTAGTTAGTATTGAATAATCTCATTAGTGGTTAGTACTAGTACAGGCACAGTTTTGCTTTTTATTTGCCCAGTCAGAGTCCTCTGTTTTGACTCTTTATTTCCTATATTTATTGTCTCTAAAACACTGTATCACTGTATTTAGATTTGTATTTGTATTGGTAGGACTACACCCAGATTATAAAAGTGAAAGATCCACATCCTTATTTCAACTGGTCATCCTTTAATTTGCTAGGCTGTATAAACCAAAGCAAAGCCTCAGCATAATTTGTGTGGTTTTGCGGATTCTGTAAACCTCGAATAGGGTTACTTACTGTAATATAGAATAAACCTAAACATTTGTCCTTTCAAACTGTATCTGTAGTATACCACTCAGTGGCCTCAATATCAATATCTATGTTTTGTATGATGATTGTTGACAGAGCAACTAATCCAGATAGAAGCATGCACCCTAGGATTAATATGCTGATATCACGCCAGCAGTACGTGCACACAGCTTGCTACTAATTCTCTAAACAACCTAACCTGCCGCCACTGGTCGTGACGTTGAAGTCAAAGACCAATTCCCAAACCATACGTCTAATTTCCTTATCGTAACACTTATTTTTATTATGATCAGTGGTGACTAATCCGCGTTCATCTGGTGTTGATTTACTAGATTGTGAATGCGTTTATGGACTGGACAGTTAGGAGAGAAAGGAGAGTGGGTTGAAGTAGAGAGGGAACGATATGTAGTCCTGGATTGGTGGGCCAGTTTGGAATCAAACCTAGGTCGCTAAAAGGGGGTTAATGTCCTACATGGCTAGCGCACGTAGAGCTGCCGTTTTCAAGATTGATGACATGATGACATGCCATGTAATTCAGGTGTTATGTGTTTGTCTGAGAGAGAGAGACACTTGGCAAGGTAAAATCGTACAAGGGGAAACAAACCGACTTTGTGTGTGTGTGTGTGTGTGTGTGTGTGTGTGTGTGTGTGTGTGTGTGTGTGTGTGTGTGTGTGTGTGTGTGTGTGTGTGTGTGTGTGTGTGTGTGTGTGTGTGTGTGTGTGTGTGTGTGTGTGTGGCTTGCTGCCATGTATGTTCATTGTATCCATCTGTTTTGGTTCCAGGGATACATGGGATCCATTCCAGTTGAACCCGGTTGGGTCTGAGAAGGAGAGCAAGAGGAGATGTTTCGAACTGGCCCAGTACTTGGTGGCCATCATAGTGGGCATTGCAGTCCTGGCCAGTGCTGTTATATCCAAGGTATCCATCCATATCCCTATCCATCCACCTATAGCCATCTCCATACCTTCCTATTGCATTTACCCTTCATACAGTACAGCATCACCTCAGTCAGACATTCGGTTTTATAGTATACACACGGTCTTAGACAGTGGAAAAGCCTGGTTCAATCATTAATTAATCCAGGTGCCATTCACGGATTTGGAGTGCGAGCACAGAAATCCGGCGCTGTACATAGAAAGCATACACCGTTCTATTCAGAAGCTCAGCATGTGCATAATACATTAAAGTGTGATCCATTAAAGATTCAGATACGTGAACAAACAGCAGGACATAGGGGCGATGGATGTCCACCACCTGTGGCAGCCAACTTCGGCGTTGGCATGGCGACGTCACCGGAGGAATACGTTTGGGCCCATTTTGAGCTTCAGTAAGACTAGCCAGAAGTCAGTGGATGTGTCGATCGGTTATGCAAGCTGTCAATCAGCAGAAAGTGAGGTTCTCTAGCTGAAGGCTAAACTTCACTCAAAGGACTTTGTGAAAAGGAATGTTTTGAGGTGCTTTTTCCACATGGACAGGGATGGGACAAAGCGGATGCTGTTCCAGAGTGTAGGAGTGTTGGCAGAGAACGCTCTGTCATGATACAGCGATAAAGGCCAAATCATGACCAGACATGCTGTGTGTGTGATCAGATATAATGATGATTAGGTGGTGGGACTATAACTTAAATAGTTAGTGGTTGGCTAACGTTAGGGTTCAAGCTAAATAACTAAATAACATACCCCTGATAGATACCCCTTTTGAAGTTGTGTATCAAATGTGATGCAGAATGCAAATATATAGGGTCACAAATACAATAAATGTACATAGCAGATGAAGTACTCATCACAAACTCAAAGCCCTCCTACAGTATTTCACCAATCAGCATGAAAACTGCTATGTAGCATCAACTTGAACTCGTCCAAACGTACAGTTTTTATAGATTGATAAAAATTGTTTTGAATCTGAAAATGGTTTCTTTTTTAAGACTGGCCATGGCAACATAATACTTAATTTCTTTTCAACATCTATACCAAGTTTCACATCGCTAGCATAAACCAGCTCACATGAAATTGACAGAAAGCGAGAAACAAACTTTATAGTTAGCATGAGTTACAAGGTCCATTGTTCTTGGTTAATGTATATACCACCAGAGAGCAATAGCCATATGAATGTGTCTGTATACTGTGTGTTTTTGTAGTAGATTAAATCTAAGTGCTAAATAAATGCCTGTAACATAGACTCACATACAAATAAAAAACTAGCAAGATGTACAGAAAACCCAAACCACTTGTATCTTGTAACTTAACATGTTGGGTAGATAACACCCTTCTTATCAATCTCTTTCCACTGTCAACATGACAACATGCAGGTAATCGGTAATCTTAGATCGCTTTACCGTCAAGGGTTTGGTCAAAAGGGTAACACACTGCCACACCCGTTGTTAAAAATCTCTGTTAAAATCTTTGTTTTTTAATTAATTATCAAGGTGTTTAAGAAGTTTACGAGGCACATGGATGACCCTGACCAACTCAAACCCCCACAGTGACAATGACGTAGCCACGTCTCTACCCTTGTTCCATGTGTGGAGATCCTTCTTCTCGCATGTCAGTGGAATGTCTTTTGTGTTAACTCACAGGGTTGTCTTAACAGCAGGCCTACTATTGACTCAATAAGCAGGCTTTTATCCATAGTGACATACAGAGAATGTTGAATAGATGCATGTAGGAGATCTAGGCATCTCGCTATCTAGGAGCATGCCAACAGGTGGACTGCAGGCATTTGGGTTTGACCCTTAGTATCAAACATCCTTACCACTACACTGTTATGCTGCGCCCCATTTCAGTGATATCCTCTACTTGTGCTTTCTGTCCCATCAGGGATCTCTCCTGGTACTCACTGTGCTCTCCAGTCCGTACTCGCTGCGCAGTGCCCAGGAGCAGCAGTTCTTCATGCTGATGTTGGTGTTCTGCCTGGTGTTCCCCAATGTGCTGGTGTTCATCAAGTCCCTGTGGAGGGTGATGTTCAAGAGCTTTGTGCCGCCAAACTGCAAGACCCTGGCAATTGTATGTAAAGCTTTTTCTTTGGTTTTAATAAATTTCATAATGGATCAAATGTATTTTTAATGTGTATATATATTTAGGGTTATAAATGTATGTGTGTGTGTGTGTGTGTGTGTGTGTGTGTGTGTGTGTGTGTGTGTGTGTGTGTGTGTGTGTGTGTGTGTGTGTGTGTGTGTGTGTGTGTGTGTGTGTGTGTGTGTGTGTGTGTGTGTGTGTGTGTGGGAAGGTCCTACTATAAGTGCTTGTGTCATGTATATAAAATGTAAACATATGTATGTAAACATAGTGTATACGTGTCCTCCAGGTCTGCGTTATCGAGTGCCTGGTTTCTCTGGGTACCTCTGTCCTGGCCTTGGTTGTCATGCCACAGTTTGACGTGCTGACCAACCTCTTCATCACTGGAGGAGTGTGCATCATGTCCTCCATACTGCAGATTGTGTACAGACTTCAGAAAGAGAAGTGGAAAATTATTTTTCCAATCTGCTCTCTCCTTCTGATAGTCACTGGTAACATGTTATTTTGTTTTTCCGTCTCTGTCAGCTATAGAACTTGATTGGTTGGCAAACTAATTGCCTCAACAATAGTGAAGGAAATATTAAGTAAATAACTAACTGCTTTGGTCTAACCTTCGAGAGTTATTTGTAATAACAACTCGACATTTGCTCCATGCCAACTAACTCACTAACTAAATAACTAAATATTTACCTGACTAAAGTAGCTAGCTAACTATATATCAAACTAATAACTAAACTATTGAAGTAACTCACTCACTACTTAGCTAACTAACTATATACCTACTAACTACCTCAACCTATCAAAAAACGAAATACCTAGCTGGCTA
>OLKM01000467.1:0-30000 GCA_900291075.1 Melanogrammus aeglefinus | reverse complement strand
AAAATGACTTGTGTTTTTTTAAAGGATGAGGAGGACTTCTGGGTCAAGCTGATTGAACGCTACTTGACCCCAATTGTTGAAACGGAAGCACATAAGCAAGAAGTCCTCAGAGAATTAAAATCTCTCCGCAATAAGGTTTGTGTTTGTGTGTTTTTTTGTGTGTGTGTGTGTGTGTGTGTGTGTGTGTGTGTGTGTGTGTGTGTGTGTGTGTGTGTGTGCTTGTGACATCGCTTTTCTTTAATAATATTAGCATGATGATTCATTTTAAATATGTTGACTAGATATTTGAAAGACTTTATTTGAGAAATAAGATATATGTTAAATTACTTTTAGACTATATAAAACACGTTAGGTCGACGAGAATAGAGAATGACCATGCATACAGTAGCTTACGTACTTACAATTCCTGTCGGAATCAGATCTACAGTTAATCCTCAGATGTCTGACTTTGCCCTTCTGATCTTCTCCATGTCCACATCAGTCCGTCTTTCTGTATTTCATCATCAACGTGCTCTGGATCGTGGCAACCTTCTTCCTTCAGGCCATCGGCAGTGATACCATCAGCATCAAGATCCCAAAGTACTACCCCAACGGAACAGCGTCTGGAGAGAATCTTAAGGTGTGGCATAGTAAAGTTTCCTTATTGTCAGATGTGCAGTTGAATATGGTCAATTTGTACATTCTTATGGTATGGCATGGGTCTTTGTCTTTATGGTGGTTGTTTTAACATCATCTGTATGATACAGCCATTGAATGTTTCTGCCTTATCCAACACAATTGGTTGTATCATTAGTAATAATATTAAATAACAATACTCTCACCAGGTGGAGCCCCTCAGCTTAATGTTCCTGCTGTCATTTGCTGTTCTACTTATCGTCCAGTTCCTAGCCATGTTGTATCACAGGTATACAAACACACACACACACGCACACACGCACGCACGCACGCACGCACGCACGCACGCACGCACGCACGCACGCACGCACGCACGCACGCACGCACGCACGCACGCACGCACGCACGCACGCACACACACGGATCATGTGAGGAACAGTTTCATCCCTTTTTTCATTACAATGGCAGGAAGAAATCACTGAGTTGGGTTTTGGATAGTGTAAGACATAGCAGAGCTTTAAATAGTTGATGGTTGTAATGGGGAACTTGTTTCC
Source organism: Melanogrammus aeglefinus (assembly GCA_900291075.1). NCBI lineage: Eukaryota > Metazoa > Chordata > Actinopteri > Gadiformes > Gadidae > Melanogrammus > Melanogrammus aeglefinus. The sequence continues at coordinate 28,831 of OLKM01000467.1, read as the reverse complement.
ATCGTTCTGTATATCTGAGGTGTTTGTATTTTGCATTGTCCTCCCTCTAAGAGTATTTACCCTGAATCATCCACCTGCTGTCTAATCCCCAACCTATTTCCCTCTTTCTAGAATCTACACTCTGATCCATGTGGTGTCCTACCGCAGCAAAGAAAAAGACTACAAGGAGAGAGACTACAACGTTAGTGACACACACACCAGTTCATACGTTTTAATTTCCACTACATTGCTATACTTTTGCATGGTAACACTTTACAATAAGGACACATGAATTAACAATAACATTAGTTAATGAAGTAAGTTATTGAGGAATAGTTAATTGATAGTTAACTCATGGTCTATTCCATCATTTTCTAATGGTCTTCATTTGAAATAATAGTGTTCATGTTAACCAAGATAAAGGTGTTCATGTAAGGTATCAATTTATACATTATATTATATTAACTGTATATCCCAATTTGTGGTGTGTGTGTTTAGGAGATGGAGGACGATAATGAAGGGATGAGTTTCCAAAACCCTACTACAACCAATGAAATGATGATCACCAGTGATGACATGTAATATAAGACAACCGTGCGTTCGTTGGATGACCGATCTTCCACATTTTTTGCACAATGAATGAACGACTGCTTCCTTGTATTTACCCAATTGTTATATGATATTGATTTTGAAAAATGTTCTTGTGTATATTTTGGATAGGAAAGATATTCTTAAATTGTGCAGTCTAATAGGCCTCAATGCAGACCCACAAAAAAAATGTGTTACATTGTTTACATCAAAGCAAAACATAAAATAAAGTCAGGTAGGCTATACCGTTAAGTTAAATGTAAAAAAAAACACAAGTAAATTAATCAATAATTCCTGTTTGTGTCCACAAAATGCAGTACTTTGGGTTGTATCGTAGGTTACTATGTCGAAAAGTGAATTCTTCTCCAAGTGATCTGGTGTCTGGTGTTTTAAAATTGCAACCGATAATAATTGTATTCCCATATGTAGGCTATTTGCATCCAAAGTGTAATGTAGAGATATAACAATTAAAACAAAAACAAAAACACTCTTCAAGCTGTCCAAATGTTTGTCTCTGGTTACTGTAAAAAATCTTCCAAAAAAGTTCTGCTGTTGACAATGTTTTTTGTTTAAACCCATTGTTGGAATATAGGTTACGTTGTTTTAGGATTGTTTCTTCGTTTATTATGAAAAAACGCCCCGTCTCCATGATCCCCCAGATGGAGCTAGACCCAGGAGCCAAAAGTGAACAAAGGCAGGACCTTTGAGCTCTTTCTGGCCGAGGTTGCCACCAAGCTGGACGAGCATAATTATTTTAAGCGGCAATTTCTGAGCCTGGACAAATATCTCGTCAAGCTGAAGCAGCCCTGCGAGTATAAGGCATACCAAAGGGAAAACATGTATGGATTTTGGTTGTGGCGTTGAACCGACATTACCCTCCGTGGCCAGACGGTGATGGTAGGCTACATGTAAAGGAAAACAATAGTTGGATCACCGTTGGCTGTACAGGGATGTGACGAGTTTAATTTAGAAGTTATGTCAATGTAATTGTTAAAATGTATAATATTTGGTCAAACTTCGAAGAAAGCATGAATTGATGACTAGTCGATATGATTTCAAAACAGGTTTAGCGGTGATTGACTTAATATAATAAATAATTATATTACCAAAAATAGTATCTTACACTGCAAATATTTTACATAAGTTTCGTTTAAGACTACAAAAATTAATCTGATACAAAATTAGAAAATAATGCTGAAATGGTTAATATTCAGACCAACAGGACAGAAGACAAAGGCGGGAAAAATTCCTCAATAAGTTGACCAGAACGTTACGCAGAAGGTAAGAAAATGGGTTAGAGAAAGAGACGACAGAAATAGTAGGACAAAGGGAGAAATAAAGAGACTTGAAAAGTCGGATAAGATACAGGAAAAGATGGGAGACAGGCGGCAGCTATGATCAAACGAGGCATAAGAAAGAATGGAAATTGAGATAAGACGATTGAGGCTCAGAGGCGTAAAGAGACGGAGGAAAAGGCAACTAACACCATCCATTGGCTCGATCTCAACTGGAAGGACTCGGGCTCCTTCCTCTACAAAGGGGTAAAAGAGGACCACAATGCGGTCGCTACCTACCAATCCATCCTGACTAATGGGTCCGGCTGCTACCAACCTCGCCCTCCATGAGAGGGCGCCAGAAAACAACATAACAAATAATAGACCTATGGAACAAGTTGGAACAATGTACAAAATAAAACAAAAATCCAACCGTACAAATTAGTCACATATTTTCCATCAGTATACTTTTAATAAAGTAACTTTGTTGCAATGGTTTCCGCATACAAATGTATTAAATACAGGCAATTATTGCAAGGCAATCGTTGAAGGTGTATTTAAGGAGACAGGTTTGGGCTGAGGGACATATATTTCATAAAGTTACCAGACATGGAGTATGCATGTTTGGATGAGGAATTCCCAGCGAGCCCATCAACAGTCATTTTAGAAACATACTGCCGGCCTAGAGTACTGATAGTTGATGACATCGGTCCAGAACAAGGCTAAACACAGGGGTCAGTAATCAAAGGCCTCTCCAAAGCTGCGTTTGTGAGTGTTCGTTGCTCTTCCCCTTCCTCCTCCGCCGCCTCCTCCTCCTCTACCAAAGCTACTGCCTCTGCTTTTGAATCCATTTCCTCTCCCGCCTCTAAATCCTCCTCCACGGCCCCCGCCACCACCGCCGCCGTAGCCCCTTCCTCCTCCGCCGCCTCCGCCGCCACCACCCCAGTTGTTGCCCGGCTTCTCCTCCAGTTCGGGGAGACTCGTGCAGATGGTTAGTTGCCATCGTCGACCATCCTTCCAAGATTCCTAAGGAAAATTCATGAATAGCGTGAGGCAGATGTCCAGTGGATAGACGACTAATACGTGGAATTGCATGTTTTTAATGCGTTCATTATATATTTTTTTCCTTTTAAGAATCTGCTGAAACATGATGACCATTTCAGGGATTAAAACAATAGGAGCACCAGCATGATTATTCTCACCTGCGCCATTTCAACCTTGTCAGCAGCCAGGTCAAAACAAACTCCCTGTTTAAGACATGAAAACATACGACGGTAAGGTAACACTTTACCCGGGCAACCCCAGTCAGGCAATTGAGACCAGTGGGTTAGACTTCAATTCAGTTGTTAGAGGTGCTATAAATGTGTGTGATTAACAGGAAGGTCGTCACATACCTTTTTGCCTTTGAGGAAGCACAATCTGTTGATGTGATTCTCTATGTCGTCCCCCAGCTGTTCCTTGATGGTTTTCCATGCGTAGCCAAGATTGTGCATTTCTTGGGAACACTCAAGCTGCATGGTGGTACATCCCTGGAAACAAACACGTGTGCATTTAGTCAAAGCCTGTTTACCTTTATGCAATCAGGCGTGCCATAACACACCCGTGTCTTCTCCACCCGACTTTGAACATGCCTGTTTCAAGCCTGTTGTCAAGGTTTGCTTAATGTGGTCCAGCATTACAGACGTGTGAAAATGCACCCATTGCTTTTTGAAAACCCTTTCTGAGGAAAACTGCTAGTATTCTCGCTGGGTGTTTGGAGGTTGGATATTCAAGGAACGGGCGAGGAACAAGATTTAACTTAATGGTGAACGTTAAATAAAATTCATAGGATTACACGAGATGATATTATTTTGTGTGCATGTACTACTCACAGCTTCAGAGTTCATGAGCGACCTCTGTTCTAGACTAGTGGCTCCAGAGATGTGGGCCAAGGCAGCTGCCAAGGCATCAACTGCTCCCCTCTTCTCTATCAGAGCCTCAGCTGACTCCCGGAAGTAACCAACGCACTGGGCTGGAACAGAGTCAAGGTACCTGGGGAGATGTGAACACATCAATGAGCATACAAAAACCCAATATTCTCATAATCAATGATGAATTGAGTGATGGTTAATGGATATCAAGGGGGCATGAAGTGGTCCTCCTACTTGAGAGCATCTTTGCTTGAGGACTTGATGATGTCACTAGCCGTGGGAACACCAATCCTTTTGAACGTGATACCCTGAAGAACAAAGACAGTTGCTATGAAGCTTGCTGTGAAACGGTAATAGCTTCCGCATTTATATCAGCAACAGTCATAACTTGTGACTTCTATCATTAGACAATCATCACATAAACAAGGGCCGGTGGAGTTCACCGGTGTATAAATCAATTTCACAGCAGGCTGACTAGAATGTGACGAGATAAACCCTGCTCCTCAGACAGAGACACTTTTCAGTTCTAGCCGTGTAGCCTCTAAAATCAATACCACCACCTTTCCACAGCAAGAAAGCAGAAGTGTGGGACTTACGGCCTTGTGCTCCACGTAGTGCAGCAGTGACTCTTCCTTCCTCTGGTAGAAACAGATGCAGACTCCAGTCCTGCCCGCTCTCCCGGTACGTCCAGAGCGGTGAATATAGGACTCCACGTCCTGAAAACACAAGCGCCGTTACAAACATTTAAATGGGTTCCTCATGAGCTCATTTTGTCAACTGGCTTTTTTGACAGCGGCACACATTCAGCGTGAACTTGTCCGTTGCTGGATGCTAACCCACCCCACGAGTACGTTTGAGTAAGCATGTGCCTTTCCCATCGACACATTTCTCACACACAAGCGTGAAAGGCATCTTGGATAAATGATAATAATGACAAAAGGATTCATGTCAAAATATGTGTGTATGTACACGTGAAGTACCCCAGACCAGCAAAGCCAAGAGAGGAGCGACTGAAACACCAGCAGACGGGATGCCGTACCTTGGGAGGAGCACACTGGACCACCAGGTCCACCTCGGGGATGTCCAGGCCACGGGCCGCTACGTTGGTGGCCACCAGAACCTCGAAGGACCCGCTCCTGAAGCCTTTCAGGGTGATCTCCCTCTGCTTCTGGAGGATGTCTCCATGGAGAGACTGGCAATTCTGCAAGAGGACGGCATTTCAATTATTAGACAGGGACCGAATGATGAGCTGACGCCGGAACACAGCAGATTACTCTTTTATTACACTGCTTTGATGAAAGCTCAATTCTGATTGGTCAATCACGACAATAAGCTGTTTGAAAGTGATTATTCCAAATAACGGAATCAATCTAATCTTCTGTAAATCAATGAAATAATTTTGCATCATCATTCATCACCATCTCTGGGTTCATGTTGCAATAATGGTTCATGTTGCTTCTAACTTACTTACAAGCAAGGCATACCCTTTATATTTCTTCTGCCCAATTATACACATTAAGTCTGTTGTGTGTATTTTGGCCCAGGCTCACCCTGATGATACACAGCTACCTGGACCTATTTTGGCCATGATATTCTTTTGAAGTTGCAGTAAATCTTTTGTTAACTTGTGAAAACCGGTGTCTGTACTGTTTCAGTTGGCTTCACGTTAACCGTTCTTTCCCCTAGACTTGAGGGTCATAACGTTACGGTGGAGGGCATCTACAGGCATCATTTGTTGACATCATGCAGGATGTGCAACCAAATAACAACCCTCAGCTGAAGGAACGCCTTGGAGAAGAGGCCCTCCGTGGTACCAGGCTTTGTCGTCCCTACCTGTTTGATGTTCGGGTCCGCAGACAATTCATCGGCCTCCCTCTTGGTCTCGGTGAACACAATGGTTTTCCCGTGGCTACCGCTGTAAACCTGGATCACGTCCGCCAGCACCGCTGCACGCTGGGACCAATGGCAGGTGATGGCAAGATGCTACGGCAGGACCAGTAGACCCAGGCATAAGGGAAGGAATGTGCGGAAGAGGGGAAAGGAGGTGAGAAATTGACAACTCTGGCACAACGTTCATTGCCTCTTGTTAGTGGGCAACGAGAATTGTGTCAACGTTTAACAGACATGCATTGTTTCCCCTAGATATTTTTCTAGCAGTGGTGCTGCGAGTTGGTAACCTAGCAACGCTGGGGGGGGAAAGTTGTGAAAAATAACCCTTTAAATGTGTACTTCTGGTGAGTTTTTGGGGAACATGTACAGATTGAGCTTCCAAGTATGACATAACAACCAACAGAGCCAAGGTATCTGCTGAGACCATATCATTGTCTAAATGTGCCTTCAAATTTCTAATAAATATTTAAATAATAGATTAATAGAAATTACAATGTCCAGTTTCAAATTCAGTGTTACATCTTATTGTGGTTCCCATCTACACCAACTGTTCCCACGTGTACGCGCATGCGCTTGACGAGCACGGAAGCGACAGGACGTGGCGCCTCCTCTATGCCCGGTCGCCTCTCCATTGAGAATGCAGCAGGCGCGGCAAACGCCTCCCGTGTGAAAAGCCCTTTATGGCACATGAAGTCCTGACCAGGTTCGGGTACCCGCGGAGACGCTGGTTTTTTTTTGATTGACTTCTCCGGTGCTGGATATGTTATTCAGGAGCGGAGGAGTCAACTTAAACCGTCCACAGTGGATGTGCTTTTTCTGCACAGCTATCTAAAGCAGCACGCCAAACACCAATCTAATCTTCGCCAGCATTCAATCTAATGCATCTTATTTTCCTTCGTGTGCGGGTAGGGCGTCAATATCAATTTATAGCGGGTCGGGTTTGGAATGTAATTCGCACTCCTGTCGGAACACGGGTCGGATGCGGTATTAAGTATTGCGGGTACGGGAGGGTGCGGGTTTGCAAAATAAGACCTGTGAAGGACTCGCCGCAGGTCGGAAGAACGAGTCAATATTTTGCGAATTGTTGAAACGCAGGTTGTGAAACCTTTCTCCTTCTCAGAGCCGTTTACGCATGCTCGATATTTATTCTCTAGGACCCTGCTCCTCCACACATTAGCCACCAACAGTGACCAGTCCCTATCCTTCTCAAACTCATTTGCCTGCTACAGATTCCGGATTCGTTGACGAGCCCCTTCCCCACTTAATATTATTGTATTTTTTTTTTTTTTTTGCAGTGGCGCTGACAATCCAGCTGCTGCTGGATTGTCAGCGCCACTGAAAAAAAAAAAAGGCACACGTGCACTTATATTACGTGGTTGGACTCTTGCGTCAGGATCCCTTAAGACGCACTAACCTCTACGCTCGTTGCCGCTCGCTGGGCCATCTTTCCGATCAGATCCACGTGTTCGAAGCTTTTCCTCATGTACTTCTTGGCAACCTGGTAGACCCAGGGCGGGCAGGTGGCAGAGAAGAGGAGCGTCTGTGGATTGGACTCGCCGCCTGAGGAGACAAAGACAATAAATAAGTTGTTGTTGTATTGTTGTTTTACTTATTTGGACAAATATGTCAGAACCCACTCCCTTTCTCTAAAAAAAAAAAAGATAAGATCTAAGAATCTCACCTGGCTTGTAAGATGTAGCCAAAATTTCCTCGACCTGCTCTGCAAATCCCATGTCGAGCATTGAGTCGACCTCGTCCAGAACGACATGCTTGAGTTTGGAGAGGTCCAGCTTCTGGTTCTGCAGGTGGTCTTTGATACGACCAGGGGTACCGACCAACACGTCAATCCCACTACGGATCGCATCGACTATGGGAGAGGAACAGAGGAGGTGAGGATCACAGCATACAGCAGCGTTTCACTAATGTGGCATCGTCGAGACGGAGACACTATCCAGTGCAGCCGTCTTAACATTTTGAGTGAAGACTCACTTTGCGGGTTGTAAGAACTTCCGCCATAGAAGCAGGTAACAGCCAGTTTCTTGGTGATGTCTTTGAAATCTTTAGCGACCTGGATAGCAAGCTCTCTGGTTGGGGTCAACACCAAGACCTAAAAGGCACAAAACAAAAAACAGGTAGAGAAATAAATCAAATTTAAAAATAATTAAATCCAAGGGGGGGGTCAACTTTATTATTTGGGATGTGCTCATGGACTCTTCTTTACCTTGGGAGCTCTCCCTCTATACCAGTCCTCAGAATCATTCTGAAGTTTTTCCACCAATGGGAGGGCAAATGAGAAAGTCTTTCCGGTCCCAGTTCTGGCCTGGCCGATGACATCTTTTCCAGAATAGATGGAGTCGAAGGTCTTAACCTGGATGTCGAACAGATAAGTGACGCCACGAGCTGAGGAGGGAAGTGGATAAAGTCAGGGAGAAAGTGAAGCAAACAATCTAGGCATTGATGGATTTACAAATGACAAAAAATAACCTAATCTGTTGGCTAAATAGGAGGATTGCATTACATATAGTATATTAAATAGTTTACATTTAAATGTAATTAATATTATTATGGTAATAAATAATATTATATTAATGTAATATTATAATTCAACTAGCAGTGTCTCTTCAGATTTATTCCTGCAGCGGTACTGAGTAGTATTAAAACTACTGTAGTATCTCATTGGGTCAAGGCTGCTTCCTGCTAATTCCTTTGGCTTTACGTGAAACTGCTCAGCCGCTTTAATTTACTATGAGTGAGGGCATCTCTAAACGGCACAACCCACGCATTAAACAGCCAAGCGATTGCAGCCATAGAACTGACATGGGGGGGTGCAATACGAGGGGTATCGGGAGGTTTAATAGCCCTCGATTGACACAACGAACACCCTGAAAGCCTCAACACCAAAATGTTGTGGGGTGTTTCCTGACATACTGCAATTGAATACCCGATGGTTTCTGGTAACAGTAAACAATCCGTTTCTACTTCTGGGGTTATTCCATGCGTGGCACTGTTGTTTCGGCAAATGTTGTGTAGTGTAGACAACCTAACATTTACAACAACGTTGTAGTGCATCGGAAAAGGCACTTTGAACGTTTCCGACACTATCGCCACTTCAGTTCGGACCAGACATGGATGTTTTCTGACAAATGGGAAAGCAAAGGATTTTACACCTTTTCTCTCAATTATGTTCTTATTTGGTTTTTTTTATTTTTAATTGAATTATTGCCAATGTTTAACAGTAAAAAGAAAATTGGCGATCAACTGACCCCATCGAGCCAAAATCTGGTAAAAACCCAGCACACAGTATCATTAAGTTATTTAAAATCATGATCGGTGCGTTCCTATCTGATTTAGTTGGTTGTACGGTTTCCAAAATATAATAATAAAAAAAATAATAATAAAAAATAAAAATTGCTTACCTTTCAGTCGCTCAATGGTATCCTGGGAAATCTTGAATTTAGAGAAAGCACCTTCTCTCTGCTCTTTTGTCAGCTGAAAGCATAAACAGTAAGTGTTATCTTCCCAGTTTTAAGCGTTATTGTCCGTCCTCTCAATGGGTTGGTATTGCTTCCATTTGGTATCACGATATGAAACCAGTCCGGATCATTTAATCCAACCCCATTGACACCAAATGCCGGTTCGGAGCATACAGTAACGAAGGTTATGTTTGATTAGGCCACTAGCCATTTGGAACAATTTGAAGATATGCTCCAACAAGTATGTATATAAAAAGTCTTACCAGATCTTTCTCACTGTCACTTGCAGAGTCGATGCTTGAAGGGCAGGGAGTTTCGGTTGGGGTCTTCAAAGGGCTGGAATGTCCGTTGGTCTTGAGCACATCACCGTTGGTCTCTTTAGAAGCTTTTTTCAGTTTCTTTTTTTTCTTAATTGGACAACAAATGTACAATACAAGATCTGTCAGGTAAAACAACTAGAGACACTTAACTCCAAAACGTTAATTCAGAATATTGAAATAAGATGGAGGTCCACATTTAGCATTGCAAGGCCTTTATTTTTTCGTTCCCAGGTTATACCGTTGTTTTATTTTCGGTTTATGTGTAAGCAAACCCGTTTTTAAATGACCGACTTATACTGAAGATATGCAATACACAAGACCTACTTCTTTAGGTGCCTCTGTGTCAGTAGTCTTCTGTTCCTGGGTTGATGCATCATCGCCGTTCATATCAGAGGTCTTGTCTTCATGGCCATTGACTGGGTCTACTGCAAGGGTGGATTTTTTCTTTTTCTTTTTTGTGGGTGGTTCACAGTCTGGTTCAACTTCTTGATCCACGAGGACACTCTTTGCTTTCTTGCCCTCCTTGTTCTTAATTTTCTGTCAAATAATGGAGCATTGAGAATAAAACATTAATAACCAATTCAATGCATAGTTATTAGATTATATACGATAGATTAGTGGAAATTGTGTCAAGACAACAACCATACTAGACCCCGCCTCTTTTATACAGTCAATGCCAAAACACTTGGGTCACGTGCCGAGTCAGCTGGGCACGAGGCTTTAACCAGATACCACGTGGAGGATTCATGCGATCATGTCATACTTGTACACCGATCATGTCATACTTGTACACGTGTATATCTACCCTCAATCGAACCTGAATTTGGAAACATTCAAATGTTAAATTCTGCTGCGTGTTTTAAAGTGATTGTTAGTAATTCGCGGATTTCTATGGCAAATTGCAATGACCTAGCTAGCTAGCGCGGTACCCTCGTGTTGTTAAACATCGGAACAGAATACCCATTCACGTACCAGTTCAATGGAATGAGCAACATGACCTCACCTTTGTGCGTTTGACCTCAACGGCAGTGTCCATGTCAATGTCCAGGTCCGGATCTTCGGCGGTAAATGATGTTTTGGACGGCATTTGTCTCCTTGATGGTATCCCTTAACACAAATGCAACCCGTCCAGCAAAACGGATGGACTGAAAAGGACGCGCATGCGTGCTTACGCCCGGGTAGTAGCATCACACAGCCTAGACATAGAGAATAGAGTTGATAGATCGGAATTTCATGTCAAGGCAAAGAAAAAAGCTATTTAAAATAAACTAAAAGAAACCTTCAAAATACCGTATATATTATTTTGTCTTTCGTCTATCTTTCGATGTCACTGAGTCATCTGATTCATCTTTATTGGCAAAGAAGCGAGCACTCCTATTCAATGTGACAGAAGGCAGTATCACTCGGAGAGATGTTTAAGTTTATCCAGATACATAGAGGATATAGCCTATTTAGTGTGTTCAAGGGAACCTAACGCCCCTTCTGAATATAATTATCTTTCAGATGGAATTCATTATTTGTAACCAAGAGATACTTGTAAATTTCCGATCCAACTATTTTTAATTATTGCTAGGTAAATATAGGTCAATATGGATACTTACAAACACATTTTTTTAAATTTATAATTCATTTATATAATGCACTCATCAGTGTCTTATAAAACGACATCGAGTACTGAATTGTATAGAAAAATTAGGAGAGTCAATCCATATTTGTGGATCTCGTGTTTTGTCCAATACCGCAGATAATTTGTAAAATGGGGCTGCTTCGTTTGACAAATGAAGAAAAGAAAACAACTGTGTAGACCTATAGGTAGTGTTCTACGATTTTATTTTAGAAGCTAGAAACCTACAGGCTGTAAATATAATATAAATATTTTTCACAGTACGGAAAAAATGTCTTCATAATATGGTTTCTCGGAAATATTGTGTGCCAAAAAAAACAACATGTTTGTGGATCGTCTCTGTCTTTCTCGGATTCGAATAGTCAGTAGGCCTATAGCAGACTGCTGCTCACCTTTCACCTTCGCTCCCTAGTGCTCTCTCTCCCCTTCCCTGCCAGGCGACTCTCCCCTTTTATCTTAACGACAGCATCATTGATCACAGTTTCCAGTTCATGCTGGGTGGAGATGGGAGGAAAGCTGGAACACAGACCAAGCGGGGAAACTCAGCTGAAAATGTAGAAATCAGATACGTGCACCATGGAGGTTTGTGTACTGTACGTAGATACATACTTCTAGACTCACATCTCTGTAAGCCTATAGGCTACATAAACCTAGGGTGACATCTTCATAAAAAATAACACACGCAAATCCACACACACGCACTCACCCACACAATACAAACACGCCTTCGATCTTGACCTCTAGCTCTCCGTGAGGAAGACAGGGGAAGAGAGCGCAAGAGAGAGAGAGAGATGTCAGTGCGCGAAAGACTTCTATTCACTTGCCATCATAAAAACGAAATATAGAAGTAGGATGCTGAGCACACCTGAAAGCACAGTGCTGGCCAACAACTAATATTATTTATATTCAGCCTATTATTTTCAAAAAGGTTGTTGGTATAAAGTGGTTATGCATCGTTTCCACCGAGCGAAGCGGTTCGGCTCGGTCCGCTTATATTGGCGTTTTCGTTTCCATTGCTAAAAATTGGGCAGGGTCCCAAAATAAGCGCGCTGGGCTGTGTTCTGATTAAACCGCTTCTATTTTACGACATGGACCGGAGCTCGAAGGCGGAGCTACATACTGCAGTCCGTTGAGCGGTCGACAGAATCGTCACTTCCTTGCGACGGGGGCTAAAAAAACACGAGGTATTTCTGGACAACGGCGAAAGCCTCGTTGATCGAAGAAAATGCGAGCCAGATTAAGCGGAACCGAGCTGTCCCGCTCCGAACCGAACCGCTCCGCTCGGTGGAAACGAGGCTCTAATTTCAGTGCTCCTCCGTTGGGATGCTGAGAAGTGGAGCTGAAAGGTGGAGCTTAACACTGCCGTCCGTTGATTGGGCGATAGAATCGTCACTTTCGGGCGACAGTGAGTGGATAACTACAAACAAATAGGTATCTCTGGACAACGGAAATGTTCCGCAAAGGTTCGGCTTGGACGAACCGGGAGGTGGAAACGTTCCTCTGCATCTTCGGGGAGGAAGACGTGCAGAGGGAGCTGCATGGGTCGGTGAGGAATGCGAAGGTCTTCCAGCTGGTATCGGATAAATTGTTGGATGCGGGTTTCGAGAAGAACCCCGAGCAGTGTCGCCAGAAATCCAAGAAGCTCCGGGTCGATTACCGGAAAGTGAAAGACCAAACCAATAGGAGTGGCGACAACGGGAAGAAGTGGAAGTGGTTTAACATGATGGACGCGATCTACGGACACCGACTGGAGAGTAAAGGAAAAGAGATCGACACGGCCACCTCCATGCTGGAATCCAAGTTAGAGCCTATTGGTAAGTGCAAAAGTCCAACATGAGCAATTGTTTACTTTTCAGATTGATTAGGAATTGTGATGTAAAAATTATTGAAGAAAAAAAACTAAGATGTATTTGTTTACACACACACACACACACACACACACACACACACACACACACACACACACACACACACACACACACGTCAAATCATCTAAGCACTAAGCGAGACTAAAGTAACTGTGGTTTAATTCAACCTTGTTTACGATTGTTGCCATTTCAGCGTTGGAGAAGTGAAAACACATTCCCATGGTTGATAGTGATGCGTTATAGTGCTGTGTTGTCAGTTTAACGCCTTTAACGGCCTTCATTTTTTTATTGCGCGATTAACGCTCTTTTCGCTTGGCAAACGTTGTAGTTTTTTCACCTGCTGTCTAGCAACAACTAGTCACGTTAGAAAAACTACAACACCATACCGGATCTACACCGGAAAAAAAACAAAACGTAAACAAACCCGAGCATTATGATATTATAAAGTAAATTAAATGTCAGCCGAAAACACAACTTTTCCTTCCCTTTCAAATAACTCTGAGAAATGGTCTGAAAGAACAGCAGAGCTGTACCGGTATTTAAATATACAGCTCCTATCATGGACAGTAGCGGCACCAAATAATTTTTTGGATTGCAGGAGTTACATGGGAGGGGGGGGCAAAGGAGGGTAATTAAGTAATTCTCTACTAAACTCTAGTAGCCTCGAGTTTATAGACCAACTGTGAAACGGGACTGAGAATACTCTTCCCACTTTTCATTGTTTATTGATATATTCAGATAAATACCCCTACAATGTGTCTAAAGAAATCTTATTTTTTCCCCACAGCCACCTCGCTACCAGCTGCAGTAAGAAGGCGAGCGACGAAGGCCTTGAGTCAGGACTCGGCCACCTGTCAGTGTCCAAGCCTCTCCACCCGATTACAGGAGCCCAATCCCACGGAGGTCTTTCTTCTGAGTCTAGCCCCCATGCTCCAGTCCCTCGAACCCGAGAAGCTTTCAGATACGAAAATACAAATTATGACTTTGATTCACCGAGCAAAATTTAATTAAAAGTATTTTACACATGGCAAGTTCCCTTTCTCCACACAAACATATCCTACCAAATTCATATGAGAAAGAAACGAGTCTATTTTAATCCCAGGTCCGTAGTTCCCTAGTAAGTATAGGTATCAATTAACAAGAACCCTATGTCTTTGACATTTCTAAAAAAAAATGCATCTATAGGCCCCCCCTAAAATGTATGGAAATGCTCAAAACCATTAAATTAACCAGATCCTCTTTTGACAATTGTATAAGCACTATTCAACTGTTTTCACACAAACTGCAGAGTTGTTTAACCCTTTTTGAGAAACCCAAATATAAAGCAGAGAAACAGGTTTTCATTTGGAAACACCCATTAGATATCCAGGACTCTAGACATCTTCAATTAAATCGTATTTGTATAGCCCTTAATCACCATACAAGTTTTAAAGGACTTAACAGGCCAAATATGTATGACACCGCCCAACACAAGCCCCCAAAAGGGCAAGAAAACTCCCTTGATCAGCAAGGAAGAAATCTTGAGAAGGAATGCAGAGTGAGGGATCACTCCTTCCAGGGAGTGCCATGGGTGCCATAATTGACATACATTCCATACATATACAGGAAAAACATATAACATTGATGATGTGCTGGCAGGTTAACCACAAGGAGAGTCCAGGGTGCTCAACCGTACTTACGCACTGATTTGTGCATAAGGGGAGAACATTGCCACGCAAAGTATGGAATTTACCAAAGTGAATGTGTAAATATAAGCACAGCTCTTGCCATGCTTACAAACATTATCTTAGGTTGATTAATGTTATTAGAAGCAAAATACAAAGCATTTAAGAGGGTCAACTTTTGCTAACATCAACATCTGTCCTTTCCTTTAGTAAGAAAACATTCAATTTCTCCATTGTCTAATTTTCAACAGAAAAATTAAGTAGTTTAATGTCAAATCATCTTTTTCCTGCACAGCAAGCTTTCTTTTATTTATAATGCCTCCTGCACTAAGCGAGACTAAAGTACTGTGGTTTAGTTCAACCTTGTTTATGATTGTTCCCACGGAGCGGGTGAAAAACTCCTTAAAAGTGTGTCACTCTGTTGAGCCTGCACGAGAGTTCAATGTTGTCATTAGCTGTTACATCTTTCTGACCAATCGCAGTTAAAGGCCCACCTGGGCTGTACCACTTCAGGGAGGGCCGCTCAGTTACTCCCCTTCTGCAAAAGGCAGACGGGGGCCCATGGGAATGAAAGAATAATTATTTCTTTCGTATTTTCTACCACATCCTAGTGGTAGGAGCCGCACACTGCGCTCAGCGGCCAATTGACGCCAGGCCACGTCTCCCCCCCACCCAGCTGTTTTCTTTATTGATCGATCGAACTGGAGCAACGGAAACTATGGCAGCAGACAAGGCACTTCTAAAATAATCCATACGACAATCCACGGAGCCCTTATAGTTACAGAGGGGAGCAAGTGAAAGGGGTAACTTATCTGCCATAGCTGTAGTGGTTGCAGGGGTGATGTGACGACAGCTTTAAGAAGCCTGGTGGTCGTCGCAGGGGCAGGATACGACCACCTCGAAAGTGAGCAGAAAATGGTCTGATAAAGCCGAAGTTTAGGGAGACTACCAGGACTGAGATGTCAACACCGTGGGTCAAGACAAGGTCCAGTGTGTTTCCACTGATGTGGGTTGGGTGCTGGACGAGCTGTTTAAAGCCAAGCGCATCTATAATGCACAGACAAGCCCTTGTAAGGGAATCCGATGGGATTCACATGAATGTTGAAATCCCCAATAAACAAAACATTGTCTGAATACATAGGCCTAACAAGATCAGAAGACTGAGACGCTGAAACGAATGAGTCTGAAACTCGTTTTGTTTAAAGAGTAGGCCTAATTGACGAGCAGAAGGCGACCTCAAACAATGTGAATGTATTTTTTTTTCAGTTTAAGCTTAAAGTTAGATATTAGGGCAGCTACACCACCTTTCCTTAATTCTCTAGATAATTGGGAGCCAACGTAGTTGGGAGAAGTTTCGTTTAACGTTAGAAACTCATCTGGTTTTAACCAGTTTCACAGGCCCAGGTTGTCTATCTTATCAATAATTAAATCCTGGACAAGGAGCGCTTTAGATGAAAGCAAACTTATCTTCATGAATCCTATTCTGAGCACTTTCAATTTCTTCATTTAAGAGGGAGTCTTGTTAACAATCTGCTATGAAGAGCTTAGTGAAATAGTGCGATTTGGACATACTTTGTGATGTGTTGTGGCGGCCTTCGCCTGCGGGTTTTACACCTCAAGACAGTGCGAGGCAACATCACAGTACACTTGATGTGATGCAGTGTCAGACTCGTGTTTTAGCGTTCGCAGCGGGAGCGTACCTATGTTCCCCGCTTTGTATGTGACCAGGGAACCTAGAATCATTTTTTCGTAGGATGGTAGGGGCAAGTACCGCCTTTTTCGCCTCAGATTCGTCTGGTTAGAATGGCTCTCCTCCGATTGGTTATTATTAGGGTTTGGGTCAGGTTCAGGGTTAACTCTCACCCTAACCCTAACCATAAACCTGACCCTAACCCTTCTCACCCGGGGAACATAGGACCAGGGGCGAAAATTGTACTGCCTACGTAATTCGAAACATACCGTCGTTCGACGCGATTGTCCGTTGCCAGGCAGGTTTCAAAAAACATTCCCGCTCAAGTTGCCAAAGATGAAATAACATAATACAATATAACATTTAGCTATTACTGTTTAGGGAAATAGATAAATACTAATAATTGATAATATAAATAAATATGTTTATAATATATGTATAGAAAAGTAGATAACTAAAAATAATATCATTGATATAGTGGTTTTAAGGTAAAGATTCCAAAGTGGCCAGCATGGACTTCTGTCAGCACCTCAACCTTCTCTTTCTCAGTGAGGATCACCCTCCTCATTGAATCGCCATTCTCCCCTAGGTAGTACATACAATTCCCTAAAGAGGGAGAGAACATACATCAGCACTGCATCAGCTCTTGATTGCTTATAACTCAATTCAGTTTCCTTTGCAGGGCCTACTAATTTGTTAAAATGGAAGATGAATTAAGATGGACTGCATAAAATTGTATTTATTTAATTACAGAATACCTTTAAGAGTGAAAAAAATGTTTGCATCCCTCCGGATCTGCCGTTTCTCCGTGAGGGAGCGACCTGCTTCAGACATCTGAGACGACAGATAGGCCTACAAGAAAATAGAATTAAATGACACCATTTTCAATCAACAAGAAAAACCTATACACCTAAAATCTAGCTAGCTAGCTATCTAAATTAAATGAACACAAGCTAGCTAGGTTACTAGCTACATGCGATTAAACCATTAAATACAATACAAATATAAAGTAAGGAACGCTAATAAATGTAATTTGTAAAATAAGTTATCTGTCTTGTCGCGCTCAATGAACGAGTTCGCGAATGTTCTTGAACCTTCTCACGTCAACCGTCGCGGTCGTCCGTTGCCAGGCAACGTTCGACGCGATCGTCTGTTGCCAGGCAGGTTTGGAATGGATTACGTCGTAGGCGGTACAAATTCGGCACCCGGTACACATTTGGTGTGACAGCGCCTCAGTGTGAGGGAGCATTACACGCGACATCATCCTGGCAAACAAGTTCAGCTAACCAGGCACCTACTGTTCTAGGCTCTGCAACCTAAACTAACATGTTGCTAGCAGGTTTGCTAATCTGCTGCATCCCAGAGTGCTGTGAGTGGATGAGCCACGCCTGGCTAGGCATCTAGGTTTTTTGAAATAACATTTTGACATTCGAACTTTGCCTAATCCAGTAGGGTTGACTCAACACAATTTGCAGGGGCCTCAAGATGTAAAACAATACCAAGCTTGACTGTTCAACCAACCATCTGATGCATTAAATGGCAACAGGGGAGTTGACACATTTGAAACAAGGGATAGCAATGAGAGCTAGAAGAGGGGGCGTGAATGAGAGGAGGTGAGGAGGATGAGGAAGTGTATGGGCATTCGCCTATGTAGCCTACTGGATCATCCCATATTGAAACATGGAATGAACATACTGAATGAATACGGTGCGATTGATCCCGTATCTGCATGAGCATTCTGTTATGCATCATGTTTTCACAAGCTTGGAATGACATGAGAAATACTAAAAGCAAAACTTTTTTGGACGCAGTTTAAGTAGAATCTGATTTAGACCCTCGCTTACCGGTCTGTATTGGAACGAAATATTGAAAAAGGCTGAGCCCCCTTTAATCCCCTTTTATTTTTTTATCCCTCTGTCGCACGGAAGTGAAGATTCTTTCGACCAATCAACGGACAGCAGTGTGCAGCTCCACCTTTCAGCTCCACGACGTGGTTCCACAACGGAGGAGTACTGAAAATAGAAGCGTCTCAGCGCCCTTATTTTGGGAACGCTGGCCAACTTTTGGAAATGGAAACGCCAATCTAGGCGGACTATACCGAACCGAGCCGCTCTGCTCGATGGAAACGAGGCTCTATTTCAGTACTCCTCCGTTGGGGTACCAAGAAGTGGAGCTGAAAGGTGGAGCAACACACTCCCGTTCGTTGATTGGTCGATAGAAGTTACGGAATCGTAACTTCCGGGCAACAGTGGATTAAAAACAAACACACACAGTACCCGTGAGGTATCTCTGGACAACGGATATGTCGCGCAAAGGTATGGTTTGGACGAACCGGGAGGTTGAGACGTTCCTCTGCATCTTAGGGGAGGAAGACGTTCAGAGGGATCTGGATGGAGCAGTGAGGAATGAGAAGGTCTTCCAGCTGGTATCTCAGAAATTGTTGGATGCGGGTTTCGAGAAAAACACTGAGCAGTGTCGCCAGAAATCCAAGAAGCTCCGAGCCGAGTATCGGAAGGCTAAAGACTACAACAACCAGAATGGCGACTACAGGAAGATATGGAAGTGGTTTAACATGATGGACGCGATCTACGGACACCGACTGGAGAGTAAAGGAACAGAGATCGACACGGCCACCTCCATGCTGGAATCCAAGTTAGAGCCTATTCGGTAAGTCCAACAGTCCGACATCATCAATTGTTCACTTTCCATATTGATTATGAATTGTGATGTTAAAATATATATATTAGTTGGAAGTAATAATTATTATAGAGGTAGAATACTTCACAACTGCCATAATTAAACATTTGCCACACACATAGCCTGGTACTACCAGACTCTCGTACTTGCATGCACAGAGTAGTACTGAAGTGAAGTGAAAATTGAGCGGAACTGGCGGGCGGAGCCAGACTACCACACACAGACATTTCAGATACAGTTAGTGCACTACAGTACACTTATGACGAGCCGGTTTAACTTTGAATAAGTCGCCCACTAGTCAGAATGGTCATTACAAATATCGACGTTAAAATTCTTATTTTAGATAGTAATTCCAGATAACAACAGCTTTGATTATACTGATTCAAAACTTAATAGAAGCTATCTTTAAAGTAAGTAAACTTCCCACACATTTATTGTATTTTTTTCTTATTTGTGATTCATTATTCACAATTATATTTAAGTGATATATTATGCCAACAGTTCTAAGCGTGATTGGCTTTACAAGCCGTTTTGAGAATCTGTCTTTTCTGACATCACAATTGGGTATGTCCACCTAGATCTATGCTGGACAGAATAGCCTACCAGCCTTCCAAGTGGACTGTAGCAAACGTTTCTCATTTATCCTTCACCCATCTAGGTGGACACTTGTAATGTCAGAAGAGGCAGATTTTCAAAATGGCTAATCACACTAGTCACACCTGGTGGTATATCTCACCTTTAAAGTATTCATAATGGCATTAATCCTAGTAAAAATGTTATTCCTATGAATGGCTATTTGAGATATTCGGGCAATTCAATTCTTATATATAATGGGCTGTATAACATACTTTTATGGGTACTGCAATACCCAATTTAAACGCTCTGTGATAATACCTAAGACCTAAGAGGATATCTGAATTACCCTTCTCCGTTCTGACTGAGTCTCATAGGGGGTCAGGTCTCTCTAGCGAGCGTGCCCCAATTAAATGAATTACGTCACCGATATAGAGTTCACCCAGAGAGCCTCCTGTAGATTCACTCTTTAGGCACATTGTAGATACAGAAGGTTAGACTGAGCGTTATTTAGTAGTGCTCTAGTAAACTCTATAGTACTCTAATTTGAACAAAGATGAATTTCTGGAGTTTATAGAGCAACTGTGAAACTTTAATGACTACTCTGCCAAGTTTCCGTTGTTTATTGATATAATGAGATATTTTCCCCAAGTTTCCCTCAAATGTTTCTAAAGAATCTGTTTTTTTCCCGTACAGCCACCCCTCACCTCACCTCGCCAGCTGCAGGAACGAGGCGAGCGATGAGGGCTGCCTATCAGGCCCCAAGCCTCTCCACTCGATTACAGGAGCCCAATCCCACAGAGCTCTTTCTTCTGAGTCTTGCCCCCATGCTCCAGTCCCTCGAACCCGAGAAGCTTTCAGAGGTGAAAATACAAATTATGTCTGTTATTCACCAAGCACAATTTAATTAAAACTATTTCAAACTTTCTCACAAGTTCCCTTTCTCCACACAACCATGTGCATGGATTACATAAACATATTTTACCAAATGCATACAAGAAAGAAACGCGTAATCTACTGAAGTTCCAGGTCTGTAGTTCCCTAATAAGAATAACTAAGAAATAAGAATTAACCAGTAGGACTGTCTCTTTGACATTACCCAAAACCATTACATTAACTACATTTGTCCTCTTTTGACAAATGTATAAGCACTATTCACCTGTTTTCACACACTGCAGATTTGAGAAACCCTAAGACAAATATAAAGCAGAGAAACACGTTTTACTTGGAAACATCTATTACATATTCAGGACTCTAGTCATTACAACTAAACGCAATTGGCACAGTCCTCAAGATGTAAACAATATCAAGCTTGGCTGTTCAACCATCTGATGCATAAAAGGTCCACAGGGGAGTTGACCCATTTGAAAAAAGGGATGGCAATGAGCGCTAGAAGAAGAGGGAGTTTGAATGAGAGGAACAGTGTAAGGGGATTCGCCTATGTACTGTATCGTTCCGTACTGAACCATAAATTCAATCGCATGATTTCTTCAATCATGTGATTGAAGAAATCAGTCTCCTTTTCATATATTGGGATTTACACAGGGGAGAAAAGGCGATGGACGGGGATTTACCAGCACACACGGTTAAAGCAAGAATAATACATTGAGGACCCTATGAAAGATACAATCCCCAAAATGACTGAGATATCCTTGAAAATAACCAGAACTCTTGAGTGACATGATTATTTATGAAAACACGCACCGTTTTTATACTCTTGTGCATGCTTCAAACGGACTGGTAATGTGTTCATTACAAGAGGCCGGTCTGAGTTCAACCATCGCTCTTAATGTCTAAATAACCTCATAGGTTACTTTAGACCGCCCATCAGTTATAGTCTATGAAGGTATTATTGTAGCAAAAGTCTTTAGCACCTGTAACTGCAGATTTTAAATGCGTAAACTAAAGTCACAGTCAATTTGAAGTCATAAATATTTATTTTGCATGTGTACTCTTAAGTCACAAATGTGTAACAGTACATTTGAAGTCGTAAATATTTTTTCTAACATTGTAAACACAAAATAGGGTCTACAATCATTGCAGCGCAGTTGGTGCAAAACACATTCGCACACCCGTGTTTCATAATCTGAGAACATGCCCTAAATGTGTGAAGGTATTATTGTAGCAAAAGTCTTTAGCACCTGTAACTGCAGATTTTGAATGCATACACTAAAGTCACAGTAAATTTGAAGTCTAAAAAAAACACATTCGCACACCCGTGTTTCATAATTTGAGAACATGCCCAAAATGTGTGCATTCGTAAACCCAAATTTGAACTAATACATCAAAAGTTGCACATCTATGAAACATTTCCTCACAAATAAAATGATAAAGAACACTATGTTGATTCAGCATTTTAATGAGCGAGCGCAAGTCCATCGTTAGAACTGCTCGAATCTGCCCCTGCAAGTCTCAAGGTGCAGCCACACTGAACGCGTTACGCACGTTGGATTGTGCGTTCACACCAAACGCGACATTTGGCGCCCGTTCGCGTTGTCACAGAAGTTTTGTCGTGCCACAAATCGTAATCTGTCGCTGTGCAAGTTTTGTCGAATTTGTCACGCCACAACACGATAAATTGCCTTGTATTTACGTTTTGTGGCCCTGCTTGACTCGACTTGACTCCTTGTGGTTATTGGTACATTGGTTTCATGAAAGAAACGTTCCTCCGACATTCATTGCATCTGTAATATGAAATAATGTATTTTGTGACTACCCTGATTACTTTTTCAGTGACATATCCTATATTTACTACACACTGCTTCATCATTAAAGTAAAACTAAGAATATGATTAGGGTACTACGTTTCTTCAAAGAAAGATGTTCATTTGTGGAAGCATTGCATATATTTCAATGAGAGTATCATTCTGCATCTTCTATTGAGGAACATGATAGTCTCTCAAACAGTATGCATGCAGATGGGGTCTTAATCAAGGGGTCACTTTCTCAGAATTTACAACACATTTAGCAAATCTTGGTCAGCAGCACTCCAGGAAATTGATAGTTTACCGCTTGACCTTTCTCCATTACACCAAGTAACTATGGTGTGCACAATAATTAGTTCAATCATTATAATGTGTACTATAACCTTTAATTTGTCAAGATCAAACTATCTAGAATTAAATTACTACATTTCATTTATATATAATGTTTGAAAGCCTTTCTATATATATATTTTTTGTCAGTTATTTGAAACTTTACTGATTTGACCTTTGTGTAAACATTGCAAGGTTATAAATCAAAATGCTCAGTGGTGCCAAAGTTGCATCGTCTTGATTCTGAATGAGTAACTATATAACAACAAGAAAATGCAATAAAACTTTGTATATACCCAACTGCGAGACTGTCTTATTGGGTGAGGTTTGTCGTTTTATTTTGTCTTTTCTGTTACATGAGGCCACCCGTCTGTTGGCTGTCACACCCAGCTGCAGGCTATAGTTCACCTGTGCGATCACATCAGATTTCAGCCATTGAAACCAAGTGTTTTTGAGTCCGCCTGTGAGGCTACTGTGAGGGGTATTGCCGGCAGCTTTTGGGTATATGTGAATCTGATGCTACCCACCAAAGTCTCAAATTGGGGTTTTAGCTGCCCCTTTGTTGCTGAAGGTTTTATTTCAAGTGTGTTTGTTTCTATTTTACTGTAGGCTTAATTATTATCATACACTAACAGAGGTGTCTTAGCTGGCTTTATTTGCAGGTGTGTTAAATCACATCTGGACTAGATCTGTTTGTCTAAGCCTATGCAGTAGGCTTCGACAAGTAGCTATGGCTGGCTGGCATGAGTGGGACTGTCAATCGTAAGAGTCTTGTAAACAAAGAGAGGGACAGGCTTTTTTATTCTTAGAATATGTCAGTTATAGGATGTGATATTATTGATCACATTAATGAAATGTCCTTTGATCAGAATTGGCTTCATGTGTGTCCAGCTTATTTTTTTTTTAGCTATAAAATGGTGTGCCAATGTCACACAATGTAGCTCTGTAGCAGGGGCGTCGCTAGCAAATTGAAAACATTCGGGGCTGTAGCCCCGAAGTAAGAGTCCTTTAAAGACAGGGTTTCGGGGGTTCCTCCCCGGAGAAGCTTTGATGAGAGGCTGATGAACATTCAATTGTAACGTAGATTGAGAGGTAAAGGAAAGACCAATCGTGATGTCTGACTCACATCAGGGCAGGCCTACTGAGAAGGTCAATTTTTACGTTAAGGGTAGGAAAGTGCACCACATACTCCAGCAGCCAAAATGAGACATTAGAGGAATAGCTTTATACCGTAAAACTTGAATTAAAAGCTGAGTCCCTTTTACTGGCCGGGTGAGGCTACACATTTAGACAATAAACGTTTTTTTCTAGAAGTTGATGATAACGCATTAATAAACTGGATGGCAACCACCGTAAAACAAGAACAAGAACAAGAAGATTGAAGTGCAAGGGAACGTTCAAATGCCATGGCGCCACTGAGAAAAAAGAATACAACCTAAAATTCAAGCTGTCAATTGCCAAATTTGCCGAACAAAATGTTAAACTTCAATAATTGTTTAAGGTCAACATATATAGTCCATTTATTTAAGATCTCATCAGCATAACCAGTAACAGTAACAGTATTGTCACATTGGCGGTTAAACACGGCACACGCACAGTACATCCATGGAATCAGTCGTTCAAAGACAGTCTGCATGAACCGTATGACCACTGGATGGCAGGGGATGCTGTCAATAAATACACCGCAGGGGGGAACATGAGAGACCCAGCTTGCCGCAACCTAGCTTGGTGCTAAAAGCATGGCACATACCGGCTATACTCCTTAATAAAAGTATTGCATATAAGCTTTACTCTATGTTTACTTTTTTCTGTGTTTTTCTACTGGGAACTGCAGCTGTCAAACGTAAACAAATACCTAATAACGGCCCTACCACCACGTCGGAGACGTGGGCGACGGGCTGGCCTGCTCGTCAGACTCAGACGGCGAGAAGGCAAAACACCTCTCCTCAGCATTCTGCTAGCCAACGTGCAATCCATAGATAACAAACTGGACGAGCTGAGAGCAAGGATTACCTTCCAACAGGAAACAAAGGACTGCCATATCATCTGTCTAACAGAGACGTGGCTGGGTGAACATATCGTGCACAGTACGCAATCATCGTCTCAGAGACGTGGCTGGGGGAACATATCGTGGACAACGAAATCTCTCCCATGGGCTTCTCTTTACATCGTGCGGACAGGTCAAGATAACTTTCGGGGGAAAGTAAAGGCGGAGGTGCATGCTCCATGGTGAACAAAGCCTGGTGTAAACCAGTAAGTGTTCATTCACTTAAGTCATTCTGCTCCCTGGACCTCGAATACCTAGTCCTGCTCTGCCGCCCGCATTGGCTTCCGAGAGTCTTTACTGCTGTCATATGCATAGCAGTTTATATTCCACCACAAGCTGACACAAACGTCGCACTCAAGGAACTGTACGGAACCATCAGCAAAACAGAAAACAGACACCCAGAGGCCGATCTAAGTAGTGGTTGGAGGCTTTAACCGAGCGTCGCTGAAGTAAGTTTTGCCAAAATTCTATCAACACATAACTGTAAACACGAGAGGCGGAAGATGCTTGGATCACGCCTACACTCAATTCCACAATGCATACAAACCCCTCCTCCGCCCCCCGTTCGGCAAATCAGACCACTCTTCCATTCTCCTTGTGCCCGCCTACAAGCACAGGCTGAAAACGTCTCCACCAATCACGCGCATAAGTCGATGCTGGTCTGACGAATCAGACGCTATCCTCCAGGACTGCTTTGATTCCATGACTGAGTTTGCGGAGAACAGTGGTGATGTCAACGAGATTGCGGAAGGAGCGCTGGGTCTCATAGTAGAGGTGATAGAAGAAGTAGTGCCCACAAAAACTGTGTCTGTGTATATCCAAACAGG
Source organism: Melanogrammus aeglefinus (assembly GCA_900291075.1). Lineage (NCBI taxonomy): Eukaryota > Metazoa > Chordata > Actinopteri > Gadiformes > Gadidae > Melanogrammus > Melanogrammus aeglefinus. The sequence continues at coordinate 3,372 of OLKM01000467.1, read as the reverse complement.
AAACCATGGATTAATTTTGATGTTAATACAGCACTTACTACAAGCAAAACAGCATTCAAAACCGGAGATACAACTGAAATCAAAACTGCCCGGTATAACCTCAGAAAAGTGATCAAAGCAGCCAAGTGGGATTATGGCAAGAAAATAGAGTCACAGCTGAGCAGCAATGACCCAAGCAGAATGTGGAAGGCACTACACACAATCACTGATTTCAAAGAGACCTCTAGCTGCACAGCTGATACTTCTGTCTCTTTACCTGACAAGCTGAACAGTTTCTATGCCAGCTTGAGCCACACCAGCCTCCTAGAGAGAACCTACTCGGAGGATGCAGATGACGCAGATGATTCAGCCAGCGCTCTTGTCATCACAGAAGAGGATGTACGTGTGTTGTTCAAACGCATCAACATCCGAAAGCGGCCGGGTCAGATGGGTTACCTGGCCGGGTGTTCAAAGTATTTGCGGACTAGCTGGCTGGTGTATTCACAAACATTTTCAACCTCTCCCTCTCCACGGGCATAGTGCCAGCCTGCTTCAAGTCATCAGTGATCATTCCAGTACAAAAGAAGAGCAAGGTAACATGCCCAAACGACTGGCGCCCTGTTGCTCTCACCCCCATAGTGAGCAAATGCTTTGAAAAGCTCATCAAGGTGCTGATCTGCAGAATGCTGCCACCAGCCCTGGACCCCCACCAATTTGCCTATCGGAAGAACAGATCGACAGATGACGCCATTGCCACAGCACTCCACTTAGCCCTCGCCCACCTCGACAAGAGGAACACCTATGTGAGGATGCTGTTTGTTGATTATAGTTCGGCATTCAACACAATAGTCCAAACTCCGACAGAAAGCTTCAGGACCTAGCCTATCCCAAGCCTATGCACTGGATCTTGACTTCCTGACGGATCGAAAACAGTGTGGTGAGATGGTTCTAAGATTCTCCGCCCTCTGGACCATCGCACAGGAGCCCCCAGGAGCCCCCCAGGGCTGTGTCCTAAGCCCCCTCCTCTACTCCCTATACACCCACGTCTGCGTGGCTACACACGGCTCCAATGCAGTGATCAAGTTCGCAGATGACAGGACAGTGATGGGCCTGATCACTGATGGTGATGAGACGGCCTATAGGAGCGAGGTTGACTGTCTGGCTCAGTATAGCCTCACTCTCAATTCCCTTAGGCAGCTGAAAAAGTTTGGCGTGGGGCCAAGATCCCGGGGGCCTTCTTCAGAGGCACAACGGAGAGAATATTGACTGGATGCATCACTGCCTGTACGAGAGCTGCCTGTCTCCCAACTATCTTGACTTGCAAAGGGTAGTGCGGACAGTCTGACGAGAATCGGCGATGGAGGTTTCTCTCCATCCAGGGAAACCTACAAGACCCGGTGTGATGTCAGGAAGGCCCTGCCTCGACTATAAGGACCCCCGCCACCCGAACTCCAGAAAACCTCGTGGCTACTTACGTCAGGAAGGCGGGTACACAAAGCCTAAGGGTCAAAAACCCAGAGAATTGACCGTTTTTCCCCAAGCATTCAGACTCCTGGAGAAACACAGTACCCCACAATCATGCACACGCACACCACAACAACAGACTGGTATTTAACCATCTATTGTATTTGCAAGCATTTATCTATTGCACAATAACCCTACCTGTGGCTGATATCATTACCACTTGTACTTTTTATTATTATTGATGCTGCTACTTACTTATTTATTTTTATACTTATTTTATATTTTTTACTTTGTTTCTTTTCACATGGTTTCTTATCTTTATTTATTTTATCTTGTTGTAGCTGCTACGTGAATGTTGAGGAACCAAGCCTAAGAATTTTACTCTTGTGTACTGTACAATAAGTAGGATGACCAGATGTCCCGCTTTGTGCGGGACAGTCCCGCATTTCCATGACTTTGTACACGTCCCGCAAATTGAGACGTTGTCCCGCATTGTTATTGACAGTCGGACTCGATTTTTTTTTTTTTAAGAAATGCGTGTTTTATAATCTGGCATTTCAAATATCTGTGTGCGGAGACAGCAGTGGGGGCTGTCATCAGGGGGAGGGGCGGGCTGTTTGATCATGTCAATCAAACTGGGACGCGGACGCCGGTGTCGTGCCCAAAAGTGATCGGCTGCCGAAATCTGATTTGCGGCCGCGGGAGCGCGCACAGCAGCCCGTTGAGCGGTAGCGCTATAAAACGTCTGATTTTCTTTAGATTAAACGGTCATCATATGCATATACACACTCAACTGTACGTCCGCAATTATATCAAAGGTATGTGTGTCTTATAAAGTTTAACGTTTGTTACGTAATTATCACAACTGTGGCCAAAAGAAGTGTAGAGCCCAGTTTGTAGCGAAAGAAGGCAAGGCAATTACGTGATAGACATGTCTCTACAGTAGGTCTGATGCCTTTGTTTAGCCCTGTCTTTGGAAATTATACTATAATGAATGTGATTTATGGGTGTGTTTTCAATAAAGAAATGATCACTTTTGCAATCGTGACTGCGTTGTTTTTTTATCTGACCTGGGCCCTACTTAGTATTTGCTTCCCATGTTGGATGTGTTTTGTATATCTAATATTATTGTTTATGCCTACTATTAAAGTAACAAACAGTTTTCACCTGCGAAAATTGATCGGAGTCCAAATGCAGTTCCTGAATGGTTATTTCTGCCTATATGACTTGATCTCAATTTCTATGAGCTTTCATAATAATAAACACTAGAAGCTCACAGGATAGTATGTTGGTGTTGGAACTTAATGTTCTTGAGTCTGTTGTGGTTTTCTTAGGAACTCTTAAAGGAGACATTACAACACAAAATGTGCATTTTCCACCTGCCAAAATTGATAATGGAGGCCAATGCAGTACTGGAATGTTTATTTCTGAAGAAATGATCACTTTTGCAATCGTGACTGCGTTGTTTTTTATCTGACCTGGGCTCTACTTAGTAGGCCTATTTGCTTCCCATGTTGGATGTGTTTTGTATATCTAATATTATTGTTTATGCCTACTATTAAAGTAACAAACAGTTTTCACCTGCCAAAATTGATCGGAGTCCAAATGCAGTTCCTGAATGGTTATTTCTGCCTATATGACTTGATCTCATTCATGAGCTTCATAATATAAACACTAGAGCTCACAGGATAGTGTGGAACTCTTTTAAAGGACCATTACAACACAAAATGTGCATTTTCACCTGCCAGAAATTGATTGGAGGCCAAATGCAGTTACTGAATGGTTATTTCTGCCTAAATATGACTTGGATCTCCTGTCTTGAGCTTTCAAATATAAAACACTTAGAGCTCACAGGACAGTGCTGTGGACTATCGTTTTTAAGGACCATTACAAACACAAAATGTGGCATTTTCACCTGCCAGAAATGAT